>CM030865.1:1010215-1067715 GCA_018105865.1 Metaphire vulgaris
TATCCGCCTACAGACATGTTTTAACGCGTTTAACTCTCTTGAGAGCTTTTTTCACATGAAATAGCCATAAATAAGCTCATTGCTCTGAGACATTGGAATTTTGAATCTATTTTCAAAATTGGAAAATGAATAGATTTCTCTTCATTCATTCAGGCAAAAAAGAGTTTCAGCTGGAATTTTCGCAGCTGCTCAGTGATTGGTGAATCGATCAAAATCTTGAAAAGTAATTCAAAGTTTTTAGATAAATGTATATATATATATATATGTCTTGTGATTGAACGCTTTTTAGGCTAAATGGATCATTGATAACAAATTGCTGGGCGCTTCCACTTGGATCACCAATTTCGACGACTTCAAGGGAACTTTCTGCTTGAAAGGAAGATACCCGCTTATCCGCACCGTCTCCGACACCCTCCTGGGCAAAGATATAAAGACCTTTGACGGCTAGACAGAAGATTGGACAAACTACTATTTTGCAGTGCTTGGATATAATATGAAAAAATCTTGGACATATATATATATATATATATATATATATATATTATTTATTTATTTAAAATAGTACACGATAAGAGGCTTTGGTAGCATAGGACGACATGAAATCATTGCTTTATCTTCTAATGTCATTTGATAAGTATGTAAATCATTATCTAATGCTTTAATGTAATCAATATGACATAGAGTGTAAACTGATACTTTCATATTATACTGCAAAGAGCAAATAAACTTATGTTGTCTTGAAATGAACCTACGCCATTTAGCTCTACTTGCTCATCATCATCATCATCATCATCATCATCATCATCATCATCATCATCATCATCATCATCTTCATCATCTTCATCATCATTATCGTCACTATATACCATTTCATGTATAATCACATGTCATTGAATGACACTGATCAAAGTTTGCCTAGAATAATTATGCAAAAAGGTGTTTCGCATCGAGCTGTCTCACCTCCTCTAAATGTTTTCCCATCTCGTTTGCCAAAAATTCAGCACTTTTGGACAGATTCTTTTAAAAATGACGCTCAATGCCCAATCTGTTTTCACTATGAAGAAGAAGAAAACAAACAATAAAGTTACATTACACCTCCAGGATTCTTAGATAAGACAACGGGCAAACTATCTTGCACATACTGTTCCTTGATGTGATATGAAACAGTGTTTATTCTAGGCCTTCTGTGGGTGGGTGGAAATTTCCCCCCCCCAAAGTTTTAAAATCCCCCAAAATTATATGTTGGCTGGGGGAATGGAAATCCTCCCTCCATTTCCTCAGAAAGATTTTGCAGAGTAAATTCCAATCGCATTTGATATATTCATGCGACTTATTTCCTTCGCATGCGACTCTGTACACACGATTCAAAGCATTAGAAGGCAACGTTCAATATCCTAGACTAGTACTTCAGCTAATAAAAGCAATAATTGTGTGACATATTGACTCGAGAGCGAATAGACCTTTTAGAATTCACTATTCAATTACAGACACGAATATTATTGTTATGAACACTTCGAACAGCCAATATGACACTTCTAAAAGCATACATTTACTGTTTGCACATTGCCTGTATGTAAATATAAGATTATTAGGGCGCTATGCTAAAGGCACTAGTCAGGCCAAGCATTGCAGTGACAGACACCAGCTGACAGTTAACGTTTGCTGGAACATACTGTAGCTTCTATTGCAAAGTAGCAAAATTGCAAAACTGATATAAACTTAAAGATGATAAAGCATTATTTAGTTGCGTTTAAAACTCCTACATCATGTGTCGCATATCGCATTCAAAATACGGGGATGGTTATGGCGCAGTTCTCCGTTCTTTCGGAACGGTGTCAAGCAGGGTTTCAATGTTATAATATATTTAGTGGTCTATTAAACCTGTGATACAAGAAACCAGCCATCTTAACCTCCCTGGCGTTATATTATTTCACAGAATTCTGTTCCCAGAGCGTTACATTCTTTCTGAAGGAATAAACCAACCAATGCCCCCCCTCTATTCAGGCGCGCCAGTCTCCCGATTTCCCGCTAGTCATTGTTCTCGGGATATCCGCTCAGGTCAAGATGTGTTTATGGGCAATTATTCGACACCTGCTATTAGTATCGTGTTAACGCTACTTGATGCAGGCATGCCTATACGACAGTGGTGCACAACGTCCGGCCCGCGGGCCACATTCGGACCGCGACGACTCGCCATGTGGCCCGCGAGAACTAAATTCAAATAGCAATATGTCATGCCTTCTCTCAATGCCGTTCGTGACGGTTTTAGAGCCCAGGATGTTGTTAAAAATTAAACCTATAGTGACTCGTATCTCTAAATTTTGCTGCGGTCATGGCGAGTGGATTGGGTCACTGAGCTTTACTGTTTGCTTAGCTGCAGAAAAACGTTGTATGCCTGCTATGCCAATCGATATCTGTAAGCTGGTTGCATAGGTGAAAACACTGCAATCACACTGGCTTCCTGGTTTCAATCTTTCAAAGTTAAAACTGCTAGTGACAGATACAATGGTCCAATGTGTTTTGGTTATTGTACACTAAGTTTATAACTTTAGATTATGAACTTCTTCTATAAGTCTTTAGCTTCTGCTAAATATGATTAAACCGATCGCACAACGCTTTGCCTTTTGCTTAAATTATTCGAGCAACAATGAACTTGATAAATTTGATAATTCGAAGAAATTTTGGTTTCAGTCAAAAGAGCTATCGTCAATTACAGTATGTTAAGGATTACAATTAAGTCTGGCGTTAGTCTGGTTTAAGAGATAATCACGAATAAAACTTCTATTTAAATGAACAAACCTCTGAATTATTTTGTTATAAATTCATCATCATCATCATCATCATCATCATCATCATCATCATCATCATCATCATCATCATCATCATCATCATCATCATCATCATCATCATCATCATCATCATCATCATCATCATCATCATCATCATCATTATCATCATCATCATCATCATCATCATCATCATCATCATCATCATCTTCTTCTTCTTCTTCTTCTTCTTCTTCTTCTTCTTCAGATGCCGGGCATTGCTGTGTTGGCAGCTATGGGCTATGGGCTTCCTCCCATCTGTTTCTGTCGTTTATAGAGTATATCATTTCCTCCACTAACCACTTCTATCCTTTCTGATAGCATGTTGTAAGTAAATGCTAACCTTCATCTTGCTCTTGTAGCGTCTATTGACTTTTCCAGTCGCTAATAAGTATCCATTTTTCCTCATTATATGTCCAAAATAGTTTAGTTTTCTTTATCATTTATTGTTCTAAATTAGGCGAGGTATTTGCCAATTTAATTTGGGCACATTTCTTCTGCTCTATCAGAAATTGATGCCTTTCAGATGCTGCGTCGAGACAGATTTTTGCGCAGTTACTTCTGTTAGTAATCAATAATAATTCTGCACTTTTCTTGTCACAATAATTTCCAATCTCCCGATGTTGATGCCTCGTAGGGAGACTAGAAATCCTGACCGTAAAAGATCTGGTCAGCTGTGGATGTTAGTGGTTAGTGGGAAACAGCAAGCCCGTCTATGGAGGGAAAGCCATACGAATGAAAATTAATGAGGTTGAGAGTTCCTAAACCTTGGATCTGCCACAGAAAAAAAACGAACAAAACATCATACTCTAAGGTCTTTTCGTCTCTCATGTTGAAGCTAAAACTTTTTCTCCACACTGTAAATCTGAATATTTGCAACACTACGAAGTATAAATAATCACTCGATAGGCATTCAAGCCGTGTCTTCAACGCTACAGTCAATCGAAGTCGACCATTGTCTACAGACTACAGTATAGTCCATTGACCAATTGTCTAGACACGTTGCCGGCTAATTATGTCTTCTGCGACTGAAATTGATCGTACTCCCCCACCGCAATTTTTTCAATTACTTTTCATCAAGTTGTAACCTCCTCTACAAGTTATTACTTGTAGTTCCATCGCCTCGTAGCAGCTGTAAACCGTCATCGTAAAACTGAAGAAAACAATAAATTGGAAAGTCGACGGCGATTGTCAATTTACTTGAGCAGTTCAAATGCATTTCAGTCGCGGTTCAATTAGTCCTTAAAGTGAGTTCTTAAGGGCAACTAATTAACTTCTGAAGGGCAACAGTCAGACAATGACGTGGCCAGGGTTTTGGAATAGGGGCACCACCTTCGCTTATACAGACTAACTTGGTCCCAACCGACTAGGATGGAGCAGGTCCGTAGACAGAAGATCCGATCCCCTGGGCTGTGAGCAATAAAGAGACCCTAAAGAAGCTAGACAATCTATATTTTTATGGGAAACGTGTTTTTGCGAAGCGTTTATAAGTCATAAAATTTCAATTATTTAAAAAAAATTATCCTCAAAATCAAGTAAAGAGCTTTTTTACTTGTCAAGACATTCAAGTTATATTCACTTCAAGTAGTTTCTTGCTTTAACACCACACCCCAACGCCCACCATCCACGCTGCGCCGCTAATCATCAGTGGCGGCTCCACCGGGGGGGGCAGGGGCCCGTGCCCCCTATTGAGTTCCTGGCCCCCCCAGTGGTCCCCCAGTTGGGACCCTATACTTAATGCTACATGCATTAAACAACAAATGGTTGGCCCCTCATGATTAGAAGTTGCCACCCCAACGGCCCCCCACTTGACAAATCCTAGAGCCGCCACTGCTAATCATTATCAGTCGCATGACCATTCAGTCATAAGTAGTGTATCAAATAAGTTTTTTGATGGACTCCGGGCCACCTTCAAATCACCAGGTCCTTGGGAATTTGTCCCCTCTTCGAAGGCCCGGGAGGGAGGGGGAGTAGGGAAGAGCGGGCAAAATTACACGCATAGTCTACCTAAGTATCAAGATTCAATTCTATGGTATATAAATTATGGTTTTAATTTCGCTGAAGATTCGATTGACTTATTCACAGGGGCGGTACCACGTTGGACATGACTGGGGATGCATCCTCCACCGAGCTTACCGAGTTTTTTTTGGTTGTCAGCGCTTCAGAGAGATTTAGCGATTCGAGTCATTGCGCCGCTACGTATGTCCGCCGGGTATTTGTATACAAAACAGAGCTGATGACCAATTTTATGCTTGTCAGCCTTTTTCGGAAAGTTTTATTTACATTTGTCAGGCAAAACACTGTTAATGAGTTTTTTGTTTGTCAACCTTTTTCGGAATTTCATTTCACCCCCCCCCCCCACCAACTTCCTAGAAATTCCTTGCATCCCCACCAAGAATTTTTGGGACCGCCACTGCTTATTCCTAGTCTAAGATATCGCCAATGCAAGTCGATACGTCGATGTTGAAGGGGTGCGATGCAGCAAAACTAGGATTCTAGGGGCGCAGCCGGAGTATATAGCGGGTTCGAGTCTGAACCTAGCCACTGCAATGCGAACCTGAGCAAGTTGTTCATCCCTTAACTTCCGATTTTTTGCGTTGTGGATGATATGACGACCGCTAACAACCAAGTAATAATAATAATAATAATAATAATAATAATAATAATAATACACTGTAGTGATAATGCCAGAAAGCTTCAAAATGTCTCGTGGTTGGACTTAATTAAAAAACACAGAACGCACCATTTGCAGTTGACAGCAATATGTAATTGTCTCATTTGACAGTAATTACTAATTAATAAAAGTCTTGCGCAGAACCAATTTGGCGTCAGTTAATTGGAAATTGATTGTATCTGTTGTCGGTTTTGCTATTTAAAGGTCGTCGGTCGACCAAAGGAGTCATCGTCGAAGGAAGAAGACATTCGAAGGGAAGATACCCACTCACATCCGAAAGAGCATCTTCTTCTGTCGACAGCGCATCATCCAGCCATGGCGAAGCTGCTGCTGCTGCTGCTGCAGCTTCTTCTGGCCTTCGTGGTCACGGGTGAGCGAACCTTTCTTGGCAGTATGAATCCGTCAGGAAACTATAGCTGCACTTGTACAGCAATGCAGTATATTGGTGTGAAGTTGGTCAAAAACTGCTCAGTGTTCATCTGTGGAGAGGCAACAGAACGCAGTTGAGAAAATGAGATAGCGCAGTTGTTGAAAGCATTCCATTATAGTTAGACTCGTGACTAGCGACTGCGAAAAACAAAAACTATGTGGCAAGGCATGGAATCAATGTAAACAGAGGAGAAAATGTGGAAGCATTACACCAATGCTTGCGGGCTCCACTTCTGACTGTTGAATGCCATGGCCTCAAAACAGAAACGATTGAATTTTTTGATCATTATACTGAATAGAACATCTTATATTTACATCGTGCATTCAAAAGTAGTACAGTAAAAGCATCGGCCTACTGGGCGTGCGAGATCGGTTCCCGTCAGAACACCGAAGCATAGCAATGTCCAGCGCGGCTCATACACGGATGGGTGACCATCCCGGGATCGAGTAGTGATGCCGAGGCGGGAGGGCGGGGGTGTTTCGACCAAGCCGTTCATCGCTTCATCGTCGATAAATTGGCAGTAGCGTTAAGCAGTGAATGTAAAACGCTCGTTTGAATACTGGGCGAACTTTACCTTTAACAGTAGGCCTATAGCAACTTAATGCCCATAGACCAAGAATGAAGTGCTTAAAAAGTCATAACTGAAATGCGAAGAACAATGGCGGATTCTTATGGTATCACGCTTGGAATTCGATTATTAACCCTTTAACCGTGTATTTAACTGTAACTCAATGTAAAATAGACGGATATATCCGTGATCCCCAGTTCAGGGGTTAAGGCGTGCGTGTGATATTTTGGAAAGGAGTTCGTATCCTCAGAATCGATTAGACTTTGGTATTGATTGATGAAGTTGTTGACTTTCAGTTTCTGGAGTTACCTACAACCTCCCCGCTGGTTGCTCTCCCCCCAACTGCCTCTACACCGCCGACATCACGATGAAACCGTTTGGAGATATTTCCGTCGTCGTCAACGCCAAACAGGCGAAACCAGGTCTAACGTGGACTGGCATCGGTTTCTCGAAAGAAAAGAACACGGTGAGAGTTTGAGTAATCTATTGTGGACGAAAATTCTGCATCTTCACGGTTTACATTTCAATCAGCGGCGGTTCCAGGATTTCTTGGTGGGAGGAGATGAAGGAATCCATAGAAATTTGGTGGGGGGATGATGAACACAGAAGGAAAAATTCAATAAACTTTGCCGGAAAAGGCTGAAAAGAGAGAATTTTATCCCAATTTTTATTATTTTTTTATTATCATTATTTTTATTATCATTATTATTATGCTCATCATCATATTTCGACAAAAGTTGTTGAGTTAACATGTTTGTTGTCGCGCCAATAATAGAAAAATTGTGCAAATTTTACAGAAACATATGGATTTAGTTTACGGTGGATCCTTCAACGGAAAACCTATCCACGTACATGGGTGAGTAGATGGAGCAGTAGTAGCCTAACTAAAATTAGTCAATAAAATAAATATTAATCGTAGGCAATTCAGACCCTATCCAAACTCTTTTCTCAAAGAGTGTTGTTTTATTCGACAGTGGTCTCTATACAGAAAAAGAGGCATATTATTAACCCACTATCTAATAAAAGCAGTAATGATAATGGGTCGCTCAGGGTGACCATCAACCCATGTGACCCCCTGCACTCTTGACCCATAATCTATGGGTCATGGGCAGTCACGTACCTATTTGAGCTTTTTTGAAAGTTAAGCCATGTGAAGACTGCGTTTGCTTGGCCAATATATTATGTCTTGTCAGTGAAAGTGAACCCATAATGAAAATTGCACTGCATTGCTTATGTCTTGTGTTGAACACAGAAAATCCGCCGATTACTTCACTTCCGAACCTCGGAACAAAAAAATTTGCGGGCCCTTAACAAAAAATTTATCAGGTCTTAAGAAAAAATTATCTGACAAACAAAAAAAAACGTTATCAACTCTCCAAAAACAGCCTGACAAACAAAAAACGTTGTCAATTCTTTTAAAAAACACCATGACAAGCAATAAACCTTATCGTCACCGGATCTGGGCCCATGAAAACTCCATAGGCCCCGGTACAATGTACCGGTTGCACCCCCTCTCCTCAGGCCTGGTTGAACATTTGATGAGCCACGGGTCAAGACCACTTGACCCACGACCCAAGACCAATAGACCGATACAATAGTAGGGTTCATTTGACCGAGGGTCCATTTAACACATGACCCATTGATCTAATGACATGTCTGAATTTAAGCAATATTGCATTGGGACATTTCAGTGTATACGAAACTGGAAAGAAGCTAGTGCCTCTGCCCCCTCTGCCGAATAAGGAGCTAACTGAATCGAGCGGTCGCCTGATAGTGAAATTCACTCACCCGGTTCATGGACTGAACCCAAAGGATATCAGTTTCCCTGACAGCGCCTGCTACTACTTGGTCTTTCCCACCGAAAACGGGAAAATGCTGGACGACAAGGGCACTGTCTCGCTCGAATCGTCCAAGATACTTTTCTCTGATAAACCGCTCTGCATCAAAGATCTGAAGACTCCAAGTAAATTTCACATTTTCAAGACAATGATTTCAAGCTTAAGATGTTGCTTGAAGTCACCATTTCCTACTGTATAGTCCAGCGATAATTTTGGAGGACCTTGCTTTAAGAGTAAAAGATGCATTTTTGATTATTTTGATTGTCACATTTCCAAAAAATACTTCAACTAAAAGGATGAGCTAACGTCCTACATTCGAACAGTAATCATTAGTAGCTATTACTCGGTTACTTGTTTCAAACGTCGACTACCCTTTAGCAGTAATTGCTAATCAACAGAGCAGAGGAGTTCACGTTTTATCGAAACTCTACTTGGAATCTCGATCTTGAGTCCCAATAAATTAATTAGTAGTCTATATCTTCGCCTTCAAACGCTTTTCTGCTGGTGATTTTGGAATGTATTCGAGTGATCCCACAATGTCTTCAACCAGAATTTGCTGCAACCACTAGTATTAATTTCTGTCTAATCCCTAATTCACCTGCATGTCATAGAATAAGATTCTTATATTTTAATCAAAGATTGATATTAAATTTGTTCAGCCGGCAGTGATGCTGTAACCAAACCAGAAGGCCAAGAGGTTTACCCACCCAATTGCAAAGACGCGACTTGCACCATTATTGTCAAATGGAAAACGTCCCCGAATAAAAAAGCTGTATGGTTCCAAGTCGTAGCCAAACAAGAAGTGAACACTTATACAGGACTTGGTTTCTCTTTGGCGGGGAAAGGCAAGGTAAGAGCTCGTTTCATTTCAATTGGACACGAATCACTTTCTTTTACCTTGAATATTGGCTCGTGTATTGTAAGCGAACGTCGAAAAAGCTCCCCCTTTATAAACTTCCTCAAAAAGTCTATTCGCGTATTTTGACGGTTCGTTGGAATAGCACCCCCAGACCCCCATGCTAGCCTACCCAAATATTAAACTCTAAATCCGCCTATGACCGTCATTGATTTGTTTCTGCTGTGACAAATTTTAAAATAGTGCATTAATGGACTGTTATAGGCATTATTAATTTTTATATAAGTCGATAGCTTATATATATATATATATATATATATATATATATATATATATATATATATATATATCGTATACTCAGTTTTTCGCAGCAATTATTATATTTAGAAAGTACACAAAATTCTGTTCCTTACGATATGCACTATGGTTTAAATTTACGATTTTTAGGGTTCAATTAACGCTGTACTCGGGTACAGAGACAAATCTGGTAAAACCATTGTTACCAGCGGGTGAGTAAATAATTCACTCGCCAAGGCTGAAAATCAACGTGATTCTTCAAAAACGCGCTGTCATTAATTATTAAAGAAACCACGAATTAAAAGCTATATATTTTTCTATCATAATGGCAATTTACGATAGGATTTTTGTTAGCTTCATATATTATTTTATGCTGACTGTTCTGTTCTTGGTGGATGCTGATTCGTGTACTGTACGTGTTTCACTGCATTTTGTCTTTGATGCATTTAGAAACTTTCTCCAAGGAAGTCTTGAACCGAAGATCTCCAACAGTCCCGATATACTGAATCCGAAGTTGAGTGACTCCAAAGGTGCATGGGTACTGGAATTCGAACTGAGAATCAATCCAGAAAGCAAAGACGGGATAAACCTCTCGAAGAATCCCTACTACTTGGTTCTTTTCCCAGGAGGCGGGAAAATCGGCACCGACAATGCACTCGGAAAACTGTTGAATCAGCCACAATATTCCGTCAACAGGATCAGATTCGTTAAAACAGGAGGTACACCACTTCGACACTTTCGATCATTTCGCACATCAGCATGCAAGCATTGCAATCTATTAGTAGTATTCAAGAAAGCTAAAGCCTTATTAAACAACGTAACACTATAGGCAGTGGTTTAACATGCTTCTTAGGCTCATATCCGAAAATTTGCCTAATTGAGGATTGCATTTAACCCCTTAACCGTGTATTTAACTGTAACTCAATGTAAAATGGACGGATATATCCGGGATCCCCAGTTAAGGGGTTAAGCAGCTTCTGTCTGTGATTAAAGCATATGGAGGCCATTACGAACTAAACGCCTTTTCTTCCCTTAGACTTCTTTTGCATTGCAAAGTAGAATGGTTTGATGGTATATGACTATATGCAAATACGGTGGGTTTTATTGTAGGAACTCTAACCGGATTGGACGGTAAGCGACTGATGTTAACTGAATTAGGCCTACTGTATAATAATAATAATAATAATAATAATAATAATAATAATAATAATAATAATAATAATAATAATAATAATAATAATAATAATAATAATAATAATAATAATAATAATAATAATAATAATGTGATATAAAGTGGTTTAGGAGGCTAGGTAGGCCTGTGTGAGAGCCACTGTAATTACTCTCCACATTCAATAATAATAATACTCCGCCACCTAAAGTAAACAAGTGATATAAATGTTATTCTCTGCATACTGAATATAGACGTCTGGAATGTTTACTGCTTCCATTCCTATGAGCTTAAATAATCAAAAATTCGTGATTGCTTCGATTAAAAATCGAAGAACGCTGGCAAGAGAGTTTGCTTTTGGTGGGGCTATTCAGGAATTTAGTTGCTGTCTTGTTCCGTCACTTACGTATCGATTGATGAGTGTAACAATTAGATTTAACAGACACGTAAGAGAATTGACAACTTTTCTTCTGCATTTTCCCACGATGAGAGATCAATTATTATATCATGCAAAATTATTTCGTTGGTGGTTTGGGGGCATTTGCCCTTTGCCAGTGGCGGCTCTAGGATTTGGCAAGTGGGGGCCGTTGGGGTGGCAACTTCTAATCATGGGGGCCAACCATTTGTTGTTTAATGTATGTAGCATTAAGTATAGGGTCCCAACTGGGGGGCCACTGGGAGGCAGACACTCAATAGGGGGCACGGCCCTCTGTCCCCCCGGTGGAGCCGCCACTGCCCTTTGCCCATTTAGGTCCTTCGACGCCTTATCGCATTCGGATTCTAGGGCAGAGTTGATGGAGACTAAGATGGGTAGAATATCGGCAAACAGATTTCGGCGTTCGGCAGATGTTGTATGCTGTGTCTTGCACTTGTAGACGGAGATGCGGTTGCTCACCACATCTGGACATACAACTGCAAAAACGAAGAGCAACATTGCCAGTACAAGGCTTTCTGGGTGTCCCGTAACGAGGTCGTCGACTTCACCGTCATCGCTCGGCTGCCAAATAGAAACACCTACACTGGGATCGGTCTGACGTCGACGAGGGACCTGGTAGGCCTACTGCACAGCGGTGGCATTTTCGCTTAACCCCTTAACTGGGGATCCCAGATATATCCGTCCATTTTACATTGAGTTACAGTTAAATACACAGTTAAGGGGTTAAATCTTAAAGACGAACCAAGCAAAACTAGCGAGACTAAACATGATATTCGAGCAGCAACACGAGTCAATCGGGTTGATTGATCTGCATGCATCTGTCGTGCAAATTGACCGATGCACCAGGCGCCATAGAAGCTGATTGAGTGACTAACTTATTGATTCATTGACTGACTGACTGGCGGATGTATTGATGTGATAATATTGAGATTTTGCTTGTAGGAAGTGTAGGCTATATTGCATAAGCTTTTTGTAATATTTTGGAATTGAACCAAGATCGTTTAATCGTTTTTATCAATCATACTTTTCATTTTTTTCTATAGTCGAAAGTCGATTTTATTTACGTAAGGAAGTTGGATGATCTTGATGATCCCAAATTTCATCACGGGTAAGACATTTTCTCAGCATTATAAACAGGACTACAATTGATTCTAATAAACCTTCACTAAGAAGATTTTAGCAGATTTCGCTGATCAGGTCTTCATCTTCAAGACAGTGGCGTAACCAGGGCTTCGGATTAGGCGGTGGGTGGGGGCACAGGCCCCAAACTGCGACATTTTCAAATAGAAAAGTCAACAAGCAAGAGGTAATCATGGAGTCATTGACGCGTTAACACCAATATATTGTTCTATTGCAAACATCCTACCCCTCGCTCTGCCCCCGAGAATTTCTCGACGGTTTAGCGAAAATCTCATTACTGATCCGAGCCAGAACAGGGGTCGGGGCCCACCCCCTCTCCGTTCCACGGCGACTACCCCCAAAGCTTTTAACTGCCCCAAATCCATACACGCCGTCTCGAGAGTTATTTAGCAATATATTTTCGATTCAGATCATCTACATGCAGAGCATTGCTTTAATATCGTTTTTCACCAGCGATTTGCAGAGCATCAATGAATGTGTCCTGTGTTAGACTCATTACGAACGGGGGATCTCCCGTTGATTACCCCGGCAAATCTCTCGTAGAGTACAGCAGCTACGTCGACGATGATCGCGTCGTCATGACCTTCTCGCACAAACGCGAACCGCTCGACGTAAACGATTTTTCGCTGGCGCCGGACAAATGCTACCACCTGATCTTTCCGTACGAAGGCGGTGACCTGGACGCGAACGACCTCACTATTGTGAAGCTGAACAAATACTACACGACAGAGGCGAAGATCTGCTTCACGCCGTCCACCCCAGACATCTTTGGTCCCGCGCCGCTGGTTTCAGTAACTCCTCCAGTGCCACGACAAAGTAGGCATTCGTTATTCTTTGTTTCTACATATTATGCCGTACAAAATCAATCAATCACTGCTCTTTACTGAAAATACATGGCACTTACGATTCGTCACTTTGTGAATTACTTGAGTGCGTTGATAATAATAATAATAATAATAATAATAATAATAATAATAATAATAATAATAATAATAATAATAATAATAAAACAATAATACAATAAAAATAATAAATATAATAATAATAATAATAATAATAATAATAATAATAATAATAATAATAATAATAATAATAATAATAATAATAATAATATATTAATAATAGCACCAACACCAATAATACAATAGGCCTAATATTATAATAATAGCAATAATAATAATAATAATAATAATAATAATAATAATAATAATAATAATAATAATAATAATAATAATAATAATAATAATAATAATAATAATAATAATAATAATAATAATATTAATTGCATCAGTCCACAAATTGAAGTTTTCAATCGAAGGAAAAGTCTTTGCAATGATGCATAAGTAAGGGCAGATGGATGTTCAGTGATTGTCGCTGTTGTTCCAGCCAACAAGAGAATGTGCTACTTTGCCAACTGGGCCCCGGACATTCCAGAACCTGTAAGATTCCTGCCCAGCTACATCGATCCGTTTCTCTGCTCCCACATCGTCTACTGCTTTGCGTGGGTGAAAGACGGTCGAGTCGTCCCAACACTGCCGACCGACGAGGGCACGAAGGAACAAAAAGGACGGTGAGTCTCAGTCGAAAGTTTCCATATCAATTTGAATAATTCTATGGAAAAGACATACATTTAAAAATAAATATAAATCATGCACTTGTACAGCGCCAAGTCGATGATACACTAAAGGTATCAGTCGATGGTATATCATCATCGAAGACCTTCTATAGCGCCATTTTAATGATGTTCTTGATACCATGGCGATGGTCGCTCCTTAATCAACTTAGCAAGGTGACGTCAAATCCGTCCGCAAAAGACCAGGTCATTCCAGAGCAATAACAGGAATCCGGTGAAATAAATGATTTCAGAAAGCAGTACCTTCCTTAATAAAGTATTGCTTTTATAGCTAATAAGGCATAAATTAATGAAATTCTCTCTCTCTCTCTCTCTCTCTCTCTCTCTCTCTCTCTCTCTCTGTATCTCCTTGTCTCCCTTTGGTGTAATATTTTTCACTTTTATCCAGATGAACATTATTGCGGTAAAACTTAAGGACGAACAGGTAGACCCGTAGTTTTGCTAAAGCATTTATCGACACACGTAGCAAAGATAGTCGATCAATCAATCAATAAACTTCTATGGCGCCACTATCATAATGCCCAGGGCATCAGCCGATGGCACACCAAATCCAAATAGAATTATTAGAGCCAGTTCAATCCGGAAGATCAGTCAGAACAGCGGGGGAGCAATCTAAGGGGGGGGGAATGAGCCAAGTCAAACAGGTATGTTTTAAGACCAGGTCTGAAAGATGATGGATTGTTAGTTATACGAAGTGACATTGGTAATGAATTCCAAAGCTTAGGGCCAGCGTAACGAGTGTCTGTAATTGATCGTGCATCGTTGTCTTGGCACAATTGCACGGTAGTGCGCGGCGATTGCAAGCGTCAAGTCAAGTTGAGCTCCCGAATCTTTATACTTTCCGACCGTGGTAACATGGGTGCGGTAGATTTTTAAGCCCGCCCCCCCCGTCCACTTGCAAATCTTTCGGTACACGTCCCACCTTAGGACTGCGAGGTTATGATCATCTTTATTCGTGACAAGCACAGCATAAAAAATAGTACACAACCAGTAGTACACAACCAGTGGCGTATTTACCATTGATTTGGGCTAATCAGAAAACAAGCAAAAAGGTCGTCAACTTTTTCCAAAGTTGTAACTTGTCAGGTCGAAAGTGTCTGCCCCCCTTCTTTGTACGCCACTGTCTTCCAGGATGCACAATGGTCCGGGGTTTGAATTCGGGCGTCCTCTTCTTTGTACGTCGTCTTCAGAATGCAGCAGATCAACGACCTGAAGCAGATCAATCCCGACCTGAAGACCCTGCTGGCCATCGGAGGCGACGACATGGACATAAACGAGATGACGGAGATGCTCGTCGACGAAGAGTCTCGCAGCGGATTCATCCGTAGCACGATACGGTACCTGAGAACATACGGATTTGACGGAGTCAACCTCATGTTCAAGTACCCTGGATGGAGCAATAGCCCGTCCGAAGACAAAGACCGATTTCAGAGTTTGCTCAGCGTCAGTCTCTCTCTCTCTCTCTCTCTCTCTCTCTCTCTCTCTCTCTCTCTCTCTCTCTCTCTCTCTGAATAATCTGCTACCTTTACTTTACTTATTTATTAGCATGATCTGTCGTGTGACATTTCTAAATCATTCATTGGCTATTGTCAGCGCCAATCTCAATGAGAGAATTTTATTTGGACATAATAACAACTACAGCAATAGTAATAATTGTAGTAGTGGTAGTAGTAGTAGTAGTAGTAGTAGTAGTAGTAGTAGTAGTAGTAGTAGTAGTAGTAGTAGTAGTAGTAGTAGTAGTAGTAGTAGTAGTAGTAGTAGTAGTAGTAGTAGTAGTAGTAGTAGTAGTAGTAGTAGTAGTAGTAGTAGTAGTAGTAGTAGTAATGGTTATAAAGCACTTTCATTTATGGCGCCAGTTCTACTACTCGAAATATGGTAGGCCTACTGATCGCTATCCCTCCGCAAAGAAGACAGGTCATTCCAGAGATCAGTTAGCGGGAAATGACGAGACAGACAAGAAGCGTCAAGTTTAATCAGATCAGTAATGCGATTAAGGAAACGCACATTTAAAAAAACAACTCATCAACCTAACATCGAGTAATGATGAAGCACCATTGCGGCCTGAAAGGTTGAGTTCTCGTTATTTAGACGTTTTCTCTGCTAACTGCTAACTGCATCCCGTGCATCAAGTTTCTCAGAATACGGCGCTGATTTTTAGAATTTGATTCTTTCAGGAAATGAGGGCGGCGTTTAGAAGAGAGATCATCGGGACAACGAAGCATCGTCTTCAGCTCTCAGTCAGCGTCTCAGTTTTGCCAGAAGTCATGGAGAAATCCTACTACGTCAAAGAATTATCCAGGTATATGATTCACTTAGAAAGGACTTATGACGCACAGTTGGCTGTCTGTCTGTCTACAACAAAACAACAACAACAACAATAATAATAATAATAATAATAATAATAATGCTGTTTATTATTTTTTTATTATTGTCATATTATAACAACGGCTGGATTTTAAGTGGTTTAGTAGGATAATAATAATAATAATTTAGTAGGATAATAATAATAATAATAATAATTATCATTATTATTATTTTTTATTATTATTATTATTATTATATTATTAATTATTATTATTATTATTATTATTAGTGTTGTTGTCATTATTATAACCATGGCTGGATTTTAAGTGGTTTAGTAGGATAATAATAATAATAATTTAGTATGATAATAATAATAATAATAATAATAATAATAATAATTATTATTATTATTATTATTATTATTATTATTAGTGTTGTTGTTGTTGTCATTATTATAACCATGGCTGGATTTTGAGTAGTTTTGGATGCTTTATTCACATGAGCGTTAATTATTGTTGCTGATTCATTGTTGTTGTCGTTGTTGTTGTTGCTGCTGCTGCTGCTGTTAGAGAGGTCGATTGCATCCAACTGATGACCTTTGACCTTCACGGTTCGTGGGAGAATGTCACAAGGCACCACTCTGCCCTCTACCCTGGTCCTACATTCGACCCTCTCAGCGTGGTAAGGGAAAATCTTTCCTTTGGAACTTTAATTCACTGCTGTATTGTGACCAGGGTTATTTCTAGGATTATCAATTGAGGGGGGGTCGGTAAATCTGATGGCCCCTGCCAAAAAAGTATAACAAGCAAAAAATTGTCATCCCATAGCTGAGATTGGGGGGGGTGTTAGGGGTGTCGGTTTCAAATTGAGGTGTTAGGGGTTTTTAAGGTGTGTGTGTGTGTAAAATATCCCTGGTTGTGACTCACTTGATATCATACAGTTTAACCTTTTGAACCCGTGATACCGCTGAAGCGGGATGAGCGTGTATTACGTCTCAGAATCATCCAGCATTATCGGTTTTACTGAAAGGGTTCAAAGGGTTAATGATACCGTTAAAATTTACTCGAAGGTCTGAGACTGTGTGTTCTGTGATCGCTTTGATCCGGTTTCTAGGAATCCATCGTCAAGCACTGGACTGACCTTGGAGCGGAACCGGAGAAACTGGTCGTCGGGATTGCGCTGTACGGACGCGGAGGTGTTCTGGAAGATCCCGAAGAGTTCGAATTAGGATCGAGATTGACAGGACCTTCGCCAGCAGGAAAGTACACGAGAACAGAAGGCTTGCTCGCCTACTACGAAGTACGTTTCTTTCTGTACTATTCAAAAGTAGGTAGGGTAGGCAGATAGGCAGTTCCGTACTCGAATTCCGAACATTGGGACCGGCGCTGATTTCATGCTGCAACAGTGCTTTGTTGTTGTTGTTGATGATGATGATGATGATGATGATGATGATGATGATGATGATGATGATGATGATGATGATAGTGCTGCTGCTGATGATGTGATGCCAAAATTTTTGCAATCTAGACTTTCGGGGCGAAGAGGGACTGATAAGGCAGTGGTTCTCAGCTAGGGGCTGCTGATGTTAGTGAACCAGTATAAACCTTGTTAGGTTTTATATTATCTATTATAAGAGGGCAATCCCCGCCGGAAACGGCCTAGATTAAACCCTCGGGTTCCAATGGCAAGCAGCGACGCAAGTGGCTCATATGCCATGAGTCTAAGGTAGAGTAGCTTGCCAGTCGTATCTCTAGATCCACGTTTACCCTCGCAGCTTAGACTCGATCGCGGAAAGGTCACCCATCCGAGTACGATGTTGCTTAAAACTTCATTCAAATTTGTCATGGGTGAAGGAGGAGAAACAGCCGCATAAAAACTTCTGATTTGGTTCTTCTTCTGAACTTCTGATTCTGACTGTAGACTGATTTGGGATATAAATATATATATATATATATATATATATATATATATATATATATATATATATATATAGTCGCTACGCCGCCGCCTATACTTCGTGTGTTCTGTGTCTTTGACGTCTTCGTATATTTGTTCAGATCTGCGTGCTGCTCAAGGACCCCGACACGGAGCTGCACTGGATAGAAGGTCAGGATGTCCCGTACTTGGTCTACAGACCTAGAAACGTCTGGATGGGCTACGACGACGAAAGGAGCGTCCACGACAAGGTATTGCAATTCCCGGTCCCCCGCTATGCTGCCATTTAGGGGCTGTCCATAAAATACGTCACGCTCTACGGGGGTCTAAAATATGTGGTGATAGTTTGATATCTCGTCCGATGGATGTATTCTCAAAGTCAGTAACGTATATATATATATTATATATATATAAATATATTAAATATTTATTATATTATATAGCCTATATACAGGGTGGCACAAAAACCGGACTATATTAAATGCAAACCCTAATGTGACTAGTCCGGTTTTTTGCGCCACCCTGCACACACACACATATATATATATATATATATATATATATATATATGCATATATCGGATATATATATATATATGTGTCTGTTTCTGGTGGCTATCTTTATTGTAGGCGATGTGGCTCAGAGAAAAAAGATTGGGTGGCTATTTTGTGTGGATCACACACTTCGATGACTTCAAAGGAACTTTCTGCAACAGGAAACCCTACCCGCTCATCCGCACCCTCTCAGAGACGCTTGTTGGGCAAATAACACGTCATACACCTACTAGGTAACCCTCTCTGTTAAACGAGGCTCCAGAACGTATTTCGAACGCTTGCTTTACGTAGCTCGTCGTCGGCGCAAGTTTAGAAATTAGCAAAATCATTTTAATCCTTCAATTTCTTTTAAATATAAGAAAATTCATTAACTTAAATATAACGTCGTTGATGATGCATTGCATCCGTGTTATGGATTAAACCATAGAGTTTAATTATCACTAGATGGTAAAGACAGTCGACAGTCGAAGCACGTTTTCCACCATTTTACTCTTAGTGTTGTTATGATAACCATTATCGAGATGTCTAAAGAGTAAGGCTATCACTGAAACACGCCGCACGTAAAATGGTGGAAAACTGGCTTCACTTCCGATAACAACAATAATGCTCTATCTAGTGATAATTAAAGTCTATGTAAGGGATAAAACAGATGTTCAAACATAGACAGAGTTAAACTGAGTTATAATATCGATTCGTTGGTCGAAATCTTCGCGTCCTTCAGTATAGCATTAATTGTACAGCGTATACGTGTCGGTCGTTTTTCAGCGGCATGACCAACCCGGAGACCACTGGTACTGACGTCACCATCCTGGAGAACACCACCGTGGAGAACAGCGGAACGGCTGCCACGGTTTCCACATCCATGGGTAAGCGAAGACCTGGAATATGCTTTAGTGTCGAGGCCAGCTGGAGGGGAGAGGGTGAGATTAGCGGAGGAGAAGGAACGTTTATTTGCTTAGTTATGCCAAACAAGTTAGTCAAATAGGTTCGTAGCAGCATGAAACTTTCCCTTGGCATGTATTGGGTGGACCAGTGTGGAGAGGGAGGGGTAGTCAGCAAGCAGTGACCAGGTATTTTTCTTTCCCCATACTGTACAAGTAACACACTGGCCTGAAACACAGTGAATACATAGTACAGCATAGGTCCATGTAGCCCTTTAACTAATGGTCTCAATGGTTCTGCAAACAAGCTGCTATATGAGAAAATGCCTTAACCCCTTAACTGGGGATCCCGGATATATCCGTCCATTTTACATTGAGTTACAGTTAAATACACGGTTAAGGGGTTAATGGCTACATTTGTAAACTGTAGACGTTTTGTCGACTTGAGGCGTATTTTCGTTTTCAAAGCTGCTGTCTGTCTGTCTGTCTGTCTCTCTTGCTGTCTCTGTCTGCCTGTCTCTGTCTCTCTCTCACTGTCTCTCGCTCTTTCTCTCTGTATGTCTGCCTCTCTCTGTCTTTCTGACTCTCTCGGTCTCTGTCTCTACATGGCTTGCATTAAGATCTGGACAGAAGCAATATAAACGAGATCAGATCGGTGCCATGCAGCTTTTATTCAGCATATTCGGTATTGTTCGTTGGAAAATGCCAACCTAAGTCAACCATTGTATAGCTTCTTAAAAAAGCATTCTTCTGTATACGCTTTGTTGACTTTCGTGAGGTTTTGGTTATTTATCAGACATATGTGAAAGCGAGAACGACGGGAAAAGATTTCCAATTCCAGGAAAAGAAAACTGCCGTCAGTTCATCGAGTGTACTGATCACGTTAGTCAAACGAAGCCTTGTACCGGAAATCTGTACTTCAACCCAAAGACAAACGCCTGTACCAGGGTGGCACTCCTAACACCGGAACGCAAGAAAGAATGCGGCCTGTAAAGAGTATTCGGATCTCCGGCATCTATCCTCTTCCTCTTCAAGATTCATAAAAATAGAATGAACAAACATCTTTGCAGCGCTTGGATTATAATATGAAAAATCTTGGACACTTATTTCAATTAGTAAGATCCATTGCTTGGAAAATGCATGATGATAAGCTTTGAATGAGTAGCATTGGTCACAATGGACAATGTGAAATCATTGCTATATCTTTTCTAATGTCATTTGATAATGACTGTGTAAAACATTATTCAATCGTTCATTTTAAATAAAGGTGACATAAAATGGAAACTGCCACTTTCATATAATATTGCAAAACGCAAAACTTTGTGTCGTCCATGTGAAAACATTATTCAGCCCCATCCGTACACTGTCGTTGTTGTCATCATAATGAAGTCGTCATCATCATCAGTGGCGGCCGGTGGGTCTAAGAAGTGGGGGTTGCAATGTTAGTGAGAAAAATTTAACCCTTAAAATTAGGCTGGGATGCTTCGGTTCCAATGTGGTCCTATTACGTCGATAGTGATTGTTTTCTACAGGATACTGCCTCAGCACGAATATAATTATTCCTAATTAAGATATCTGGTTCATTGTAGGCCTGCAGCAGGTTTTATAGACATAAAAAACAAGTTTTATAAATAATTCGCTCTGTGAGAGAAGCCTATTGAAGGTCTGTTGAATAGAAGGTACACAGGCCCTAGATATGTAAAAATCTATTCAATTTGAAGAAATTCTTCGAAAAAATCCACATTTTCCTCTTGTTCCTTCTTCATTGCTTTAACTTCTGCAAGAAAAACCAACAATATCGATCTCAATTTCGATCTACAGTGTTCGAAATAGAGCATTCCCAGCCATTTCATACTACACACTAACGCCATTGACTGTACGAGAACGAGGGACATCAACTAGGCCCTAAATGAAAGACCTGGCGAATATCTAACGGAATGCCTAGTAGGGCGATCGAGGGAAGAGCCGCATATTAAGATAACTGGTTCATTATAAGCCTGCAACAGGTTTTATAGACATCAAAAACAAGTTTTTTTAATTAATTCGCTCTGTGAGAGAAGCCTATTGAAGGGCTGTTGAATAGAAGGAATATAGGCCCTAGATATGTAAAAAATCTAATAGATCTGAAGAAATTCTCCGACAAAATCCACATTTTTAACTTGTTCCATCTTCATTGCTTTAAACTTTGCAAGAATAATCAATAAGATGATTATCAATTTCAATCTACAGGGTTCGAAATAGTGCACACGTGTGCATTAGGTTATTAATATAATGGCAAAATAAGGGGGTTGCCGCGGTTGAGGACTTGGTGAGGAAACGGGGAGTTGAATATGTTGGTGAAATCGATTTAGTTCCATGCAGTAGTGTGGAATACTACTGATGACACTTCATTTTGATGCTTAAATTCGATCTTTTACTGGAAAAGATAACATTGTACAGCAAATGGAATTCTCCACAGCGCGTGCATTAGGTTATTAATATAATGGCAAAATAAGAGGGTTGTCGCGGTTGAGGACTTGGTGAGGAAACGGGGAGTAGGATATGTTGGTGAAATCGATTTAGTTCCATGCAGTAGTGTGGAATACTACTGATGACACTTCATTTTGATGCTTAAATTCGATCTTTTACTGGAAAAGATGAAATTGTACAGCAAATGGAATTCTCCACAGCGCGTGCATTAGGTTATTAATATAATGGCAAAATAAGGGGGTTGTCGAGGTTGAGGACTTCGAGAGCAGGGGCGGCGCTGGGTTTTGTTGACTGGGTGGGTCTAATGCAATCTACACAGCCAAGACCCAGCTCAGACTACCCCTCACCTCCTCCCCTAACTCAAAATTCATCTGCGTATTTGCACGATTTGCTTAAATGGGTCGGACCCGCGGACCCACCCCTCTGCTGTTCTTCTTATAAAAATGCCAATTTAAGCGGATGGTGTTTCTGGTCACGCTTCCTGAATGCGATTTCACTCTTTCATTTCGTACCATTATTAATTCGCTCTGTGAGAGAAGCCTATTGAAGGCCTGTTGAATAGAAGGATTATAGGCCCTAGATATGTAAAAATCTAATCTATTTGAAGAAATTCTCCGACAAAATCCACATTTTCCTCTTGTTCCTTCTTCATTGCTTTAACTTCTGCAAGAATAACCAACAACATCGATCTCAATTTCGATCTACAGGTTTCTAAATAGAGCATTCCCAGCCATTTCATACTACACACTAACGCCATTGACTGTACGAGAACGAGGGACATCAACTAGGCCCTAAATGAAAGACCTGGCGAATATCTAACGGAATGCCTAGTAGGGCGATCGAGGGAAGAGCCGCATATTAAGATAACTGGTTCATTATAAGCCTGCAACAGGTTTTATTGACATCAAAAACAAGTTTTTTAATTAATTCGCTCTGTGAGAGAAGCCTATTGAAGACCTGTTGAATAGAAGAAATATAGACCCTAGATATGTAAAAATCTAATAGATCTGAAGAAATTCTCCGACAAAATCCACATTTTTAACTTGTTCCTTCTTCATTGCTTTAAACTTTGCAAGAATAATCAATAATATGATTATCATTTTCAATCTACAGGGTTCGAAATAGTGCACAGCTTGTGCATTAGGTTATTAATATAATGGCAAAATAAGGGGGTTGTCGCGGTTGAGGACTTCGAGAGAAAACGGGGAGTTGGATATGTTGGTGAAATCGATTTAGTTCCATGCAGTAGTGTGGAATACTACTGATGACCCTTCATTTTGATGCTTAAATTCGGTCTTTTACTGGAAAAGATAAAATTGTAGAGCAACTGGAATTCTCCACAGCGTGTGCATTAGATTATTAATATAATGGCAAAATAAGGGGGTTGTCGCGGTTGAGGACTTGGTGAGGAAACGGGGAGTAGGATATGTTGGTGAAATCGATTTAGTTCCATGCAGTAGTGTGGAATACTACTGATGACCCTTCATTTTGATGCTTAAATTCGGTCTTTTACTGGAAAAGATAAAATTGTAGAGCAAATGGAATTCTACACAGCGTGTGCATTAGGTTATTAATATAATGGCAAAATAAGGGGGTTGTCGCGGTTGAAGACTTGGTGAGGAAACGGGGAGTAGGATATGTTGGTGAAATCGATTTAGTTCCATGCAGTAGTGTGGAATACTACTGATGACACTTCATTTTGATGCTTTAATTCGGTCTTTTACTGGAAAAGATGAAATTGCAGAGCAGATGGAATTCTTAACAGCGTGTACATTATATGATCAATATAATGGCAAAATAAGGGGGTTGTCGCGGTTGAGGACTTGGTGAGGAAACGGGGAGTAGGATATGTTGGTGAAATCGATTTAGTTCCATGCAGTAGTGTGAAATACTACTGATGACACTTCATTTTGATGCTTAAATTCGGTCTTTTACTGGAAAAGATAAAATTGTAGAGCAACTGGAATTCTACACAGCGTGTGCATTAGGTTATTAATATAATGGCAAAATAAGGGGGTTGTCGCGGTTGAGGATTTGGTGAGGAAACGGGGAGTAGGATATGTTGGTGAAATCGATTTAGTTCCATGCAGTAGTGTGGAATACTACTGATGGCCCTTCATTTTGATGCTTAAATTCGATCTTTTACTGGAAAAGATGAAATTGTAGAGCAGATGGAATTCTCCACAGCGTGTACATTATATGATCAATATAATGGCAAAATAAGGGGGTTGTCGCGGTTGAGGACTTGGTGAGGAAACGGGGAGTATGATATGTTGGTGAAATCGATTTAGTTCCATGCAGTAGTGTGGAATACTACTGATGACCCTTCATTTTGTTGCTTAAATTCGGTCTTTTACTGGAAAAGATAACATTGTACAGCAAATGGAATTCTCCACAGCGCGTGCATTAGGTTATTAATATAATGGCAAAATAAGAGGGTTGTCGCGGTTGAGGACTTGGTGAGGAAACGGGGAGTAGGATATGTTGGTGAAATCGATTTAGTTCCATGCAGTAGTGTGGAATACTACTGACGACCCTTCATTTTGTTGCTTAAATTCGGTCTTTTACTGGAAAAGATGAAATTGTAGAGCAGATGGAATTCTCCACAGCGCGTACATTATATGTTCAATATAATGGCAAAATAAGGGGGTTGTCGCGGTTGAGGACTTGGTGAGAAAACGGGGAGTAGGATATGTTGGTGAAATCGATTTAGTTCCATGCAGTAGTGTGGAATACTACTGATGACACTTCATTTTGATGCTTAAATTCGGTCTTTTACTGGAAAAGATGAAATTGTAGAGCAGATGGAATTCTCCACAGCGTGTACATTATATGATCAATATAATGGCAAAATAAGAGGGTTGTCGCGGTTGAGGACTTGGTGAGGAAACGGGGAGTAGGATATGTTGGTGAAATCGATTTAGTTCCATGCAGTAGTGTGGAATACTACTGATGACCCTTCATTTTGATGCTTAAATTCGGTCTTTTACTGGAAAAGATAAAATTTTACAGCAACTGGAATTCTACACAGCGTGTGCATTAGGTTATTAATATAATGGCAAAATAAGGGGGTTGTCGCGGTTGAGGACTTGGTGAGGAAACGGGGAGTAGGATATGTTGGTGAAATCGATTTAGTTCCATGCAGTAGTGTGGAATACTACTGATGACACTTCATTTTGAATTAGTTGAACATTTTTCGTGGCATTTCGAACGCTCTAGAATAAAATTGAGGCGGAATATATTGACAATTCTAGTACGGTTTGACGCAATGGAGATGGGGACACGAGAAAATGTGGATATAATTCGTTTCATCACTCAAGAATTTGTGCATATCTATAGCCTACTGTTGAAATAGTCATTAGGGGTCGTCCATGAATGACGTAACGCCCTTTTGGCACTTTTTCACCCCTCCCCACTACGTAACGCGACGCAACAAAACGTCAGACACCTAAAATATGACGTAACAGGCCGATCCCCAGCAGCGTCGCACGGGGTTGTTTGGGGTTGCTCAAACAACCCCACTTTAAAAAATATGTCCAACACAATTTATGTAAATCCGTTGACTTTTGTTGATGGGGGGTGTTGTGGGGGGGAGGGGTCGGCCGCGGCTTCAGTGTTCAATTGCATAGTGCCTTCAGCTAACAACCCCATTTTGCAAAAGCTGGCTACGCCACTGTGCCCCCTAGCTTTTTGACTAGGAACTTGATCAGCCGTCACCCTAGACCCTTAAGCTCTTAATACTTCTAAGCACTCTTTTGTACTATATCATAGAGCTTTTCGTTCCTGTTTTACGCCCATTTTGAGTACTCCTAACTCAATACTTATAATGCCTATGCTCTGAATTCCTTCTCTTAAAAGAGGTCCTTCATTCAATATGGAACGTTGAGCAGTTGAGGCGCCGTCGTGGCCGAATTCCTCGCTACCTCTCCGCAGTGCACGATTTGACGATAGAAAGGCCAGCGTCAAAAGCGATGCTAACAGTGGCGTCGCCAGGATATTTCGCAGGGGGTTTATGAACGACCATTCCCGACTTCGAAAAATTCTGACAAGCCCTGCGCGACGCGAGCGCGCCTTTAATATCAATAATCGAACGTACACTTTGCAGTTGACAGCAATTTGTAATTGTCTCACCTGGCAATAATTACTAATTAATAAAAGTCTGCGCAGAAACAATTTGGCGTCAGTTAATTGGAAATTGATTGTATCTGTTGTCGGTTTTGCTATTTAAAGGTCGTCGGTCGACCAAAGGAGTCATCGTCGAACGAAGAAGACATCCGAAGGGAAGATATCCACTCACATCAACCGATCCGATACTCAATAGAGCATCTTCTTCTGTCGACAGCGCATCATCCAGCCATGGCGAAGCTGCTGCTGCTGCTGCAGCTTCTTCTGGCCTTCGTGGTCACGGGTGAGTGAAACTTTCTGCATGGCGGTTTGAATCCGCATGAAATAGCTACACAATCTTTCAGTAATACAACGTTATTTGGTGCTCAGTTGGGCAAAAACTGTCCATCTGTGAAGAAACAGTCGAATGCAGTTGAATAAAGGAGTTCTCGCAGATGTCTGAAGCTATCGCTATTTTAGACTTACCGAGCGACACATTGTCTCTCATCAGGACGAATTGATCAAAATATAGCCTACGGCAGTCTGAACCAAAGTGAACCAAAATCAGGCCACGTAGGGGTAAATGTGGATGTTTCAAGCCAATATTTACAGATTGCTGAATGTTGTGGCCTGAAATCAGAAACGACTTAATAATATTTGAATTAAACTCGTAGTTTAGGCCCCTAATAGGCTTAATTATGATTATGCTAAATGATTCCAAGTGTATTCATACAGCGCTTTAGCTGCTTGTTCTGAGATTCGCAACCAAAAACTATAATAGTTGGCCTTAACTGAAATGAAAAGCACAATTTAAAAGATGCTCGATTGTTCATAAGACGTCCCCATGTGATTGCGCTTGGAATACGATGGTATTGATGAGCGGAGGAATTGTTTTTGAGTAGGAAAAAGATCCAAGCTTAGATCAATAATGAATTATACAATTGCCAATGTAATAATAATTATATTAAACTAATTTTTCTTGCTAACTTGGTCTGTTTCTAGTTAGCTAAGTAACATTATTGTTTTGCTTGTTTGGTAAAATTGTATTATGGATTTTGAGTACATTAATTTGCTTGTCTGTTTCGTATAACTGTATATGTATTATGTATGTTTAAATAGGCCTACCATGAGTTGCGTTGGAAATAATTAAAGATTAGATTTTTAAGAATAACTGTAGGAACGCGCTATTCGGAACTTATTGATTGGCTACCACTCGAGTGACGAATAGTTGTCGGTTACTGATTGATGATCTTGTTGACTTTTAGTGTTTGGCATACATGGAAACAGCTTCCAATACCCAACTGGCTGTTCTCTCCCCGATTGCATTTACACCGCCAACTGGACTAAAGGGCCAGACGGTTTGAATGTTGTCGTCAATGCTAAACAACCAACGCCAGGTCAGACGTGGACTGGAATTGGCTTCACGAAAGAAAAAACACGGTAAGAAGTTCGAACCGAAGATGTCTGTGAATGACAACGCAACAAACTGGTGCTTTATGCTGCGAAGAGTGCCTTTTTGTGGGGGCTCGATATGGCGAACCGGAAGACTTTAAAAAGTGCTGCTATTTGGCTGCAAACTGTATACAGACTGCAATTATCATATTTGTCTTTACTCTAATACTCGCATTTCAAGCGATAGATGTCATTTTGTGCTTATAAGCCTAATACTTTCCGCCAAATGTCGGGAAATGCACAATCACGTCGATCTCATCTTGCTCGACATTGGGTATAGTGCCCCAGTGTTTAATCTAGGCCGTTTCCGGGGGGAACATTGCCCTTTCCCTCCTGGAAATTTCAAATTCCCCCCCCCCCCGAAAATTTAAATTTTGGAATACTACATGGACTAACAGCGGCCCTAGCAGAATTCCCCCGGCTTTGTCAGTTTCCCCCCCGGCTTTTTCAGTTTCCCCCCGGAGTCCAGGAGTCTAGATTAAACACTGTAGTGCCCAATGCAATCCGTGGACATAATATAAGCTTTTGAATGCTTGTTGTAGGATCTTTTGCAACATTTCCGGCGTGCTTTTCTTTCAAATGCCCTTTGCCTTCTTATTAGAATGTCAGAATTTTGCAATCTGAGATTACTTCTCGAATCTTAAGTTCCTGGTGCAAAGTGGAGTTTGATACTCTGGTACTGCGCCTAAAATGCCAAACGTTGGTACTTGGTCCTATTGGATTCACTACTATCCTAGAATTAGGGTTTAGTTTAAGGATATTGACAGGAAAAGTTGCAAATTAGAGAAATTCTGGGTTAGCTGGTCTTCACCCGGGGTACCTTCGGTGAAATGATCAAATCTTAGTACTATTGTTGCAAAAACCTGCAAAATATGTCACAATGTAGAAATAGATTCTGTACGAATTTTACAGAAACGTATGGATGTGGTGTACTGTGGATCTAGCAAACTTATTAGCGGACATGGGTTAGTAGATTAGGCATTAATTACTTTTATTTAATCACTCAGATAAATATAAAATTGTTAATGGTTTGGAATTTTAACTTTCTTTATAGTTAAACGCGAATGTATTGTGGACAGTGGTGTTATGTTGGAGGGAAGGAGAGTCCGATAATTAACCGGCTTTCTGGTCACAGCCGAGATGGCCCTCGACCAAAGTGACTCACGTGATCCTTAATGCATGACCCATGCGACCCACGTGACCCACGTGAACCACGTGACCCACGTGATCCATGTCTATCATGTCTACCGTACGCTAACGTAGATAAAGTAATTGTCGATTGAAAAGAAAAGCACATAACCATCCGCCATACAAGAGTAACTAACGTCATTAGGCCTACTAGAGGGTAGATACAGACATTTCATTGAATGTATTTGTCGATGAAAGTGAAGTTGAAATTTACACGCCTCATCACAGAACCCGTAATCTTTAAAAAGACCTCATTAATCCATGATCCGTGGATCCATCGAGTACCGATGGTCCGTTGTTAAAGCAGGCGGTCTCATGGATAAGATCCAAGAGGCGCCAATCGATGCAATTTTAGCCAAGTTTTTACAACGTCTTTTTTATTTAAGATCAAAACGTTCGCTTATGCAGATTAAATAATAATTATTGTTTTTTAACGTTTTCCGATTCAATATCATATTTCAACGATTTTAATTATAAAAAACCGTTAACAGCAGACTCTTCTGTTTTAGCGCACTTTTTGACTGATTTATCATTGGAGGAAACCGGATGCCACAGGGGGTCCGAGGGGGAGGAGCAGAGGGCTCCAAGACTTCTGCTTGTCAATTTTGGCTAGGGCCGGCCCTGAGTAGGCCTACCGATGTTCCGAAAGTTATCTCATGGATAGTCGATGCAATCACGTTTTTCACGTTCCTTTTGCAACAAAAACGTTTTTAAATATCTGCCAACGTTTTTAATTATAAAAAACCGTTGAAAAAATAAAACCAGATTTTCTGAAACCAAAAAGCTTTCTCTTGTCAGCTATAGAGTATAGTCGATTGTCTAAGAGAAAGCAAGGCCATGTAAGAAAATGTGAATTTGTGTTTTGAAATTTATGCCAGTATTATTGCTGTTTATATCATTTCACAGTCGTTCTGCATAGTGTGACTTGATTGTTTCTTCCCCCTTGGGTGGATAAGGCACATTCATTAATTAATCTCTCAGAAAAACGTCGGCAACGTTTTTTTATTCAACGTTTTTAACCTTTTTAATTTTCTGTAACGTTTTTACGTTTCTTAACGATTTTACAAATTATTTTTACAACGTTTTTTACATCTATAGTTAAGACTATATTACAATGGGATATTTCAGAATATGGGAAAATGGAAAGAAAGTGGTTACTCTACAGACTCCATCTATGGCAAACTCGCAACTGCATGGTCGCCTAGTCATGAGATTCACTCATCCATTTAACAGAGAATTGGACGAAAGAGATTTTAGCTTCACTGACAGCGATTGCTACTACTTGTGCTTCTTCGTCAACAACGGAAAGATGACAGATGACGGTTCCATCTCGATCAAGGCGTCCAAGAAAATCTTCTCTGTTAAACCAATGTGCGTCAAAGACCTGGAAACTGAAGAACATTTCCCGACCCCTCCAGGTGGAACTTACAATATTTTGAAAACTAGGTCAAGTTAATGCATTGCTTAAAATCATTATTTCAGATTATTATTATTCCAACAATCAATTTGGAGCGCGTTGCGTTAAGACTAAAAGATGTATTTTGATTACGACATTTCCAAAGAAAACTTTAACTACAGGATGACCTTATGTCGTGCATTCGAGGAGCTAAAGTTTAGTCAGCCTCTGTTTCAACCGTTGATTATTTTATAGCAGCAATCGCCCTTCTATACAAAACAGAGGAGTCGACATTCTAGCGAGACTTTATATGCAACCTAGACTCTGAGTCCCAATCAGTTAACTGTTATATTTTCGCCGTCAACACTTTTCTGTTGGTGATTATAAAATGCATTCGAGTGATACTCAGGGCCGCCGAGAGAAATTCCGGGCCCCGGTACAATGTAGCGGCTGCACCCCCTCTCCTCAGGCCTGGTGATACTACAATGTCCGCAGGAAGGATGCGACGTGACCACTCGAGCTAATTGTGTAGTCGTCTATACACCTGCGTGCCATGGAATAAGAATTTTATCTTTAGTCAAACATCGATATTAAATTTGTTCAGGCGATGGTGTTGATGTCAAACTAGAAGGCGAAGTAAGATATCCAGAAAATTGCAAGGAACAGTCTTGCATCAATATTTTTAAATGGAAACTGGACCTATTCGGACAAGTTTCACATTATCACCTTGTAGCCAAACAAGATCAAAACACATACACAGGATTTGGTTTCGCTCATGACAAACGCACGGTAAAGCATCGTTCGATTTCAATTCTATCAGAATCACTTTCCTTACCTTGACGTTGACCTTGACCTTTACTTTTCTTTTCCTTTACCTCACGTAAAGTAAGCGAACGCCGAAAAAGCTCCTCTTTTAAAAACTTCCTCGAGAAGTATTTTCGCGTATTTTGACGATTCTAATCTATAAACTAATCTTAAACTTCTATAGCGCCACTTCATAATGCACAAGAGCATCAACGGCTGGCACATCAAATCCAATCATTAATAGATCCAGATCAAAATCCAAGGTATCCGACCATTGGAATGTTATTTCTTTCATCTCCGAGACGCTCTTTACGAAAGTCATTATCAGCGTCATTTTATTGCAATATCATCGAGACTATTTTCCATTATCGATTTGTTTCAGCTGTGACGCATTTTAAAATATTACATCAATTGACTACTCTGGGTATTTGTTACGAGTCATCAGCCGATAGGAACCTCATATAGATATAAATCGGAAATTGAGTTTTTTGCAGCAGATGTTCAATAATTATTAAGATGTCCAGAAAGAAGACAAAATTCTGCCCCGTTTTGAATAGCAACAGCGTCTTGTCTTCTTACGCTTTCTTTCAGGGTCCAATTAACGCTTATCTCGCTTTCAAGGACAGCTCTGGCAAAACCGTTGTTAAGATCGTGTGAGTAAACAAATTATACACCAAGGTCGCAAATCAAAATGAATCTTCCAAGATATACTGTTTCGGTCTTTAATCATTATTAAAGCAAAACAGAATTAAAAGTTACGTGTTTTCATGATAATGGCAACTTTCTATATGATTTTGTTGATTTCATACTGCATAATAGTTATTCTTGGTTGCAGAGGCGTAGCCAGGAATTTGATTTGGGAGGGGAAGGGATATAATGTGATTGAGGAGGGGTATAAATCTTTAAAAACGTCGAAAATCTTTAAAAACACATTAAAAACTTTATGGTAGCGTGATTTTGGGGTATATATGCCGATATACCCCCGTCGTCGCTACGCCCCCGCTTGGTTGATGTAAATTCTGTATCTGTTTTACGGCGTTCAGTCTTCGATGAATCTAGGCAATTTCTTTCTGGGAGTTTAACACCGAAGCCCTTCGACGACCCAACGGTAAGAATACTGAAAGCGCAGTTGGACTACAAAGACGGTCGATGGATATTGGATGTAGACATCGGTCTGAATTCGGAAGGCAGAGATAGCGACCACAGCAAAGGTCCTTGCTTATATGTGGCGCTTTTCCCAGGAGGTGGGAAAGTCAAAAAAGATAAGCCCGAAAAACTGTTGAAAGAACCACAACGCATTGAAATATTTAACCCAGGTATACTTGCATTACCTCTGCTGTTGCTCTGCACCTCTAATCACTTCACATCTAACTCGTATAGGCTATGCACTTACTCGTGCAAGCATTCCAATTTCTAATGTATTTAACCCAATACCTGAAACGACTCTATATTAATTAAAGGCTGTCGTTTCAAATGCATCTTATATCTGAAACTCATCTTATCAGTGGCGGTTCCATGTGGGGAATGAGTGGGGATGCATCCCCCCACCGAACTTCCGGACTATTTTTTTGCATGTGACTGCTTGTGAAACCTATTTTTTGGGTAAAAGTCTTGCGGAAGTACGGGGAAAACTGCGGATGACCTTTTCTTGCTTGTCAGCCTATTTTTGTTGCTTGTCAACCTAAAAGTGTAGTAAATTAGGGAAACACAGTTTCTTTCGTCAACCTTTTTCGGCAAGGTTTATTGATTTCCCCTTCTCTTTTCATCCATCCACCAACTTCCTATGAATTAATTTCATCCCCCCTCCACCAAGAAATCCTGGAACCGCCACTGCATCTGATTAAGACAGACGCTTTCAAATACATTGACGTTTTGCTTTCGTCTCTTTAGAATATCTGCATTGCAAAATTGAATGTTTTAATGTTGTAAGGAACGTTTCCCGGATTCCCTGGAATTACTCTACCTGGAGTGGGACCTATCGGTAAGCAGCCGGCGATGCTAACTGAATTATTACAAAATATAAATTAACACGTGATATCAACAACGCTGTTGCTTTGCGTCATTCTCTGCATGCAGACGTCTTGGAAATTTATTGGCGCTAATCCTGTGAGCGCACGTGATCAAAACTGCTTGAAAATTGATGAATGCTGTTCAAAAAATATATAATTTGAATCAGTTGGGAACTCTTTAAGTTATATCAGTCAAAGGTCTGATCGCCAAAAGCTAATTTCATTGTGCATGGTCACACTAATGTTCTTCGAAACTTCAGTGCAAAACGTAGTTGCTTGCCAGTGACAAGGGAAGAGAAGACAGCAGCCACTTAGCCAGTGGCGGCTCTAGGATTTGGCGATGTCACACTTTCTTAGACCCTCTCGAGAGCGATCTACTTTATGGATGGCCTCTTAATTAAGCTAAGAGTCTTACGCCTTACTTATTTTGCGCTGAATCGATGTAATGGAAGTAGATCGGTGACGAACGTGTTTACACTTGATATTTGTTCATTACAAGATTAGTAATTAATTAATCTGCAGCTTCTTGCTCAACCCGTCATATATGCTTTGTTGACTTTCGTGAGTCGTTGGTTATTTATCAGACAAATGTGAGAGCGAGGGCGATGGGAAAAGATTTCCGATTCCAGGAAAAGAAAACTGCCGTAAGTTCATCGAGTGTTCTGATCACGTAAGTGAAACCCAGACTTGTACCGGAAATCTGTACTTCAACACGAAGACACTCGGCTGTACAAGGGTGGCACTCCTTACACCGGGACGCAAGAAAGAATGCGGCCTGTAAAGAGTATTCGGATCTCCGGCATCTCTCCTCTTCCTCTTCAAGATTCATAAAAATATAATGAACAAACTACTTTGCAGCGCTTGGATTATAATATGAAAAATCTTGGACACTTATTTCAATTAGTAAAGTCCATTGCTTAGAAAATACATGATGATAAGCATTGAATGACTGAGTAGCATTGGTCATAATGGACAATGTGAAATCATTGCTATATCTCTTGTAATGTCATTTGATAATGACTATGTAAAACAGTATCCAATCGTTTAATTAAATAAACTAATTTAAGCAGATCCTATGCATTGTTGAAGTCATTTTGCTGACTTTCAAATAAAGTCTATTAAGAATTAAGATTATTGTAATGAGCGTTCACTAAACAAATGGTTGTCATGGAATTCATTATGATTTAGCTTTTAAAAATTTCATAACTGATGACAATATTATTGATCCAGCTACAAATTTTAATATTCTAGACTAAGCTATATACTTACAGACTTCTCTACGGAATTTTCAACTAGGCTATGGAGGAATTTTTCATCAAATGAACAGGTAAATCTTGCATTCGAATTTTCATGCTGCTGCTTGCTGCTCTAAAATATGAGTCATATCGAACTTTAGCAATCTGACTGATGAGATACTATGAGAAGCCAGGGCGGAACTGGGTTTGAAATATGCCGCAACATTAAAGCTTTGTATGATCCAACTTTCCCCGGCTACCTCGCTGAACTAGTCCACAGGCCTTCGCCTACTGACCGTCGTCATCAGCTCCGATCTGGTCACAGTGTTAAGCTGCTTGTTCCTCCTCCCGCCAAGACCGTGCAACTTGGCGAGAGGTCCGTTACGCGTGGGTTGCTGTCCAATGCAACTGATCGATGGATACATGCCACAAGATTAAGCTCTGAGGAGAAATTAAAATAGCCTACATTGAAAAAAGCAAAGAACTTGAAGAACTAGGCTATATCATTAGTCAATGTTACGAAATGCAATCGACTATTTAGCAAACTGTCGTGATAGGAATTAAAATACTGAAGACGAAGATGGAAGTATTTTCTTCGTTGTTTTTCATTCTATTGTCGTCGATCGTCAGAAGCGCATTCAACAGCAGCACAGGTTTGAAATCCATCCAAAGGCTGTTTTTCGCAGTATATATATATATATATATATATATATATATATATATAGTATATATATATATATATATATATATATATATATATATATATATATATATATATATATATGCCATTTACTGATTTCAGTCTATACAGTATGCGCGGTGTGTTTCGATGTAAGGGTGCGAGTCCAGCTAGTATAAAGGTTACGAGCATCTGCCTTTGTAGGATCTTTGCCACTGTCTGCCACAGTGGCGTAGCCAGGATTTCCGGAAGGGGGGTTGGTTTTTTGGATTTGACCGTGACCAACTTTTGAAAAATCCTTACAAGCAAAATACGTTATCATCTCTTAATTTTTTAGCTGACAAGCAAAAAAGGTCATCGTCTCTCACTTAAATCTTTACCGTCTATAGCCAGGAGGGGTGTTTTGACCTCCAAAGACGCGTCAAAAAATGCATGGAGACCCATAAAAATATAATATTTTTTCAGCGTCCAAGAGGGGATTTAACCCCTAATCCTCCCTTGGCTACGCCACTGGTCTGTCATAATGATTTCCTTTGCAATCAAAATATAGTCGCCATTCTCACATTCTCTTAATAAACACATTAAAAGTAACACAAAGGATTAGAATACACACAACGCATCAATTTAACGCCGAGATATTTAAATTAAGACGTGGCCATTAGCGCATTTCCATTGCGCATAGGTCAGTTCCGAGAGCAAAGGGAAATTGAAATGTGCTTGTTACCTTATACGCAGTAGGTCTAAACGCAGTTTTTTATACAGGTCTGTTAGGAGGGGAGATTTTCACCCCCAAAACCTCAAAATTCCCCCCCCACAAAAAATCCCAGCACTTATGCCTACACAAATTTTGCAATGAACTGTGTCTTTTCCCCCTGCAACCAGGTCGATCACGCCCCGAAAGCCTCAATTACCCCCCAAGGCCTGGAGTCTGGATAAAACACTGTCTAAACGGGAATTTGAAATATCCACATTTTGATATAACATAGCGAAAATTAATGGATTTGAAACCGATCAGTGGCGGCTCCACCGGGGGGCCAGGGGGCCCGTGCCCCCTATTGAGTGCCTGCCCCCCAGTTGGGACCCTATACTTAATGCTATATACATTAAACAACAAATGGTTGGCCCCCATATTATAAGTTGCCACACCAACGGCCCCCACTTGCCAAATCCTAGAGCCGCCACTGAAACCGATTCTGAATATCAACAGCTGCCAGACGAACATAGACTCTATTTCGCTGCCAATTACAATGCATTGAAGCAATAATATGGACTGGTTGGTCGTTATTAACAGCTACCATCAATTTTTATTTCAAGAAGCTCCTGGCCGAGAAGAGTGTAAGCCAGCTTCTCAATGCCCCAGAAACCTCCGGTGCACCAAATGAACGGAGAGCTCGTACCGACATAGGAATGCAAAACAAGCCGTTGAAAAGGACGCCGTCCGTACAGACACCGCTGATGGGAGAGCAAAGGGGGTCGGAAATGGATGCAGCAGCAAAAGACAAGCTGAAAACATCGCCGTCGAAGACGGATTCGAACGTACCACATGGAAAACGACCACGAGGAAGACACCGCAATTGGAAAGACGCTAGACCAAACGAAACAAGGAAACAAAAACTGGAAAGAGAAAGAATGACGCTCAATTCTCCGATAAATGTTTTCTTTTGTTTCAAACTATTTTAATATTCAATAATAATTCTCAAAGTTCTCTCTCATATCTTATTCAATTAACGATTACTCCGATTTCCAGAGCATTTCATTCGCGTTTGGGTCTGAACTGTATTCTAATATGAAATAATTCACTTTATAACATCTTATTTCATTTGTACGTCTATTCCAGGGGTGGCCAACCTTTTGCCACAAGCGGTCCATTATAAATTTTACCAGAATGCTGAGGGCCGCATTTTTTTGTGCCTTTTGCACATAGTTTTCAAAAGTGGTACAGACACTGCAGTCACGTAACGGTATTAATTAATTGGTGACAGACTGTTGGAGTTGCCAGGGAAGGAGGGTGGTTGAACCCCCGCTAACTTTGCAACCCTCCCAAAAATCGCAAATCGGGTACATGCAGTTTCTGTTATTCATTGAATTTCAGTCCTCAACCCCCTCATCGCCCCCTGCTCAAATTTCACAACTCCAACAGTGGTAACAGTTAAATTAAACAGCAGTGACAGAACGGGTTCGACTCCCGCAGGCGCCTCTAAAGGTCGACTAAAGGCCTTCATTCGCTAGAGGGCTACGTCAATGCAAAGAACAACCACCAGACATGCAGGGTGGCGCAAAAAACCCCCGAACCAGTCACATTAAGGTTTGCATTTAATATAGTTCGGTTTTTTTGCGCCACCCTGTATCAAGTGCTAAGTTTGGAGCAGAATCTGGCGTCTAATACTGCATGTGGCAAAACTGAATTGAGGAAAGAACACAGCTTCTCAAAGATTTAACAAAGAAAAACAGTTTCAAGTGACATCGGGAAACTCCCAACGTTCGGTCCCGGTCCGACGGTCTTCACCAGTCTGGTTCCAGGCCCCCGAGAGTTCGAACGACCTTTGGCTCGAGCTCCCATAGCGTCCGTAAAGCGGTCGCGATCACCGTTTTGCTCGCAATTCCTGTCATCTGCTGAACTTCAAGCACCTGCTTCTGTTCTCCTCTTGACAGCGACTGGAACATGGCGTCGTCAGCTGCGGGATCAATCTGTGAGAAAAAAAATCCAATTCTACTGGTAAATCTACTGAAACTGAGTCTGCCCACCGAATAAACTTGATATCACGCATACACGATGCTTTTACTCGTCTTGTGAAATCGTTAAAACGCAGCGCCACCTAGGAGTAACAAATGGCGACGTAGAGATCGACTTAGTACTGTACTGTACATATTATAAAATTCAAATGACTCATTCTGCACTGAAAACCAGAAAATAATCTGCTCATAAACCCTGTTTAATAGCATCCTATGCATAAGCATAATTGAACTTATACAACGCGGCACCAAGACAGAAAGATGCCATTGGCAACTTGCTCGATGAAAACAGTGTTAATAACGTTGAAGGCGAAAATAATATTGGACAAAGATGATGGCTACGACAACTCAGACTTTTAACCCCTTAACCGTGTATTTAACTGTAACTCAATGTAAAATGGACAGATATATCCGGGATCCCCAGTTAAGGGGTTAAAGAACTTGTCCTCACTGATTCTGCCTCTTCGACCTTTGTCATTACGTCTTTGATTATGTCCTGCAACGAATGCGAAGTCGCCGGCGGCCACTGAAAACAGACGAACAGAGAAAACGAAACTCATCGACATCGAAGAAGAAATTCAAAAGGGACGACACAACAGACAACGTCAAGATCTAAGATGCCTCAAGACCAAAGAGCTTCACTCACAGTCCTTCGCAATTCCACGCCTTCTCCGTTACGTCGCCGCTTGCTTTCGCCTTCGTAAAGCCGGCTTTATTTCTGCATTTATGCGCAAAGTTCTGGCGATAGGCGACGCCTGGCAATCGGACACCTGTACAGTTGGCATTATTCCAAGACTTGTGCTTCCAAAACCTAAGAAAACAAGGAAACTAAAATCAATACCCTATCAACATATTCACCAAGATATTTGCACTGTGCTCAGTGCTTTATCCAGATTCCAGGCCTTTGGGTGGAGGGGGGGTTGACTTGGCTGGAGAGGAAGAGACACAGTTCAATGCAAAAATTTGTGTCAGTGCTGGGATTTTTGTGGATTTGGGGGGAAAATCTCCCCCTAATAGGCCTGGGTAAAACACTGATCATGCTTCATCTCACAGATCACATTCTCAGTGGTTACTAGGGGGGGGGAGGGAGCGGGTGAAATGCACTCTCTCTGGCCAATCATTCATGCCATTCACCTTCTCAAACACAACTATCAAAAGACATACTTAGAACTTCCATCTGACTGGTTTCGTGAGTAAAATAATTGAAAACTGAATAATATATTATAATCAGTAACTGAAGATTTGGTTACAATAAAACATAGTCAGATTTCATTCTTGGGGGCGTAGCAACGGGCGGTATATCGGTATATATACCCACCAAAAATCAGACTACCCTAAAATTTGTAATGCATTTTTTAAGATTTTCAAAGTTTTTGAAGATGTATATCCCCCCGCCAGGCCCTCCGAGAGGGGGGGCAGGGGGGCAACTGCACAGGGGCCCGGCGGTCTGGAGGGGGCCCGGGCCGATGATGAATATGTATAATTAACAATAAAATGAATAATAACACTAAAGAATGGTTAAAATGTCAGTTCAGCAGAGGGGCCCGGCGAGCACAAGGGGGCCCGGGACACAGTGCTAAATGGCCGCGACAAGCAAAAAAAAAAAAAGGTCGCCAAGAAATTATGACGAAAAGGGCCCGTCGGCCATTCTGCACAGGGGCCCGGAATTTCTCTCGGAGGGCCTGTCCCCCGCCCCAATCACATTTATACCCCCCAATCAAATTCCTGGCTACGCCCCTGTTCATGTTCATTTTTATGCCAATATTGTCACAGAATACATCGTAAATAGTCACAAAATTCAATTCCTGCCTTATCAATTTCAGCAGTGCCTTGTTAAATGGTACATCACCTAGAATCCTAGATCAAGTAATTATTTAAGCTGTAATATTTAGCAACTGGTTGAATGACACAAAGGAAATCAGCTCGAGTCTCAATTGATTTTAATCTGCTAACAGTTACTGTAGCCCCCAACTGCATCGACCTGTTGTAAGCCATTGAGGTTTATCCAGATATCATTTGTTTTAAATTAACTCACAGGCAAGAATTAAAAACTAAAATTAGGCTAAAAATAAAGAAATTCCAAGACACACACTTGCCTCAAGATTCTTGCATAGCTATGCCACTTTTGTGTTATTGTATAACAAAACATAAGCTGGGAGCTTACACAGGGTGGAGCAAAAAACCCCCTGACTATATTAAATGCAAACCTAAATGTGACTAGTCCGGTTTTTTTTGCGCCACCCTGTATACCACCCTGTATATAACTAGAATATAAAATAATTGTAGATATTGGAGTATACTGTATATAATTACATTTACCGGGTATATACTGATACTTATATGCATAAGCATAGCATTGATGCACAGCATGATATTCACCTCACAACATGTCTTATCCATAACAGAAACATGTCTTATTATGCCACAGTGATGTGCAAATGAATGCCTAAAAGCAGGCTAAGACCTATTACAGAACTCTGCCAAGCAACAACGCTTTAAGACTTGGCTCGTCTATCGATCGATTTTGCAAAAAATTGACAGAGAATAGATTTTAAAAAGACAGTGTATCGTGTGGTTTGAAATGGCTCGCCAATTTTGTGGCATTTCGAACGATCTAGAATAAAATTGAGGCAGAATATATCGACAATTCTAGAACAAATTGAAGCTGGAAGCAAAAGAAAATGTGGTTTTAATTCAGTTAATCATACCTCTGAAATTTTTGCATACCAACAACCTACTGTAACAATAGTCCTTGCATAGGTTAATGTCAAACAGGGAATCGATTATATCATATTTTTGTCGTCTATTAAACCTGTGATACGAGGAACCAGTTATGTTAATATCTAAGACTAACCTTAACTCAAGGTGACTCATTCTTGAGCCAATTTCACGGAATCGAGGAAAACTGAAAGCAACACAAACCTCTGTTTCATGTTCGCTGCATTCCCACGGTGAAACGCGCGACTACGATGTGCTCGACTTCAAACGTTCGATCTTTCCACCGGTGTCCTCCGGTTGTGACCTCTCGATCAGTCAGACCACGATCGTCCCACCAAGGGTCCCCATCTTCTCCTCCTCCATCAACTCTTCTTCTTCTTCTTCTTCTGAACAGTATTCTTCGTCCAACGTCCCAGACAGATTGTCTGGTCGAACACTGCCTCAGGTCTTGGAAAGTGCTGTTCCTCCTTCTGGAATGGCCTCGTAAATTTCGGCATGGCCTTGTTGCCATCGGGACACTGACCGCTTGACGGAGCCCGCCGAAAATTAGCACCGCCCTGATTCCAAGTGTCCTCAAAAACCGGATCTGGTGTGTAGCCCTGTTCGTTGTATGCCACCTCGTCGTCGTTACGCCCGTCGTTCGAGCATCGACGCCCGTACGGTTGTCGAGAACCTCTTTTAGATCCAGAGAGAACGGCATGCTTCTCCGGATATCCATGCAGATGCCAATCCCTTGGAAATCTTTGGTCTTTCCTATCATCATTATCATGTCTTGACTTGTCAAATTCCTTCGCATCACTGTTATCGAAGTTCTTCTGGAAGTGGTCTCTTAGGCCGCTCGCCATATGTCGATTCCCAAATCTTCCACGAGGATATCGGTTTCTGTACCTTGGGAAATCGCCGTGATCCGCTGGATTCGCTTCGTCCCTTCCAGAAAAGTCTCCCGCACGATAGCCTTGGTTGTGATCTCGCATGTCAACGTCTTTGAAGCCACGTTTTTTCCGAGAGGCTTCGGAAACGCCGGGTGGATCGAATCCTTCCACGTGCCTTCTTCCGCTGTTGGCACTGAGGCGAATTCTGAATCCGCGTCTGTTCTGTCTTTTATTTGCCGAATCAAAACCGTAACTCCGCTGGTTTTGGCCAACAGCGGCTACATCTCCATCCAAATGTCTTCCGTCGTAATCTTCGTGGCTTCGTTTTCTGATATCTTTGATTTCCGTTTCTCGGTTGACATCGTCGTTAGATCTACGGTCCAAAGAATGCAAGTCCTCCTCTTCACTGCTTTCCACATCCTCAATGTCCGAGTACAGGATAGCCTCTTTCTTTGGCTTATGATCAGAGCTGGCCAAATGTTTGCCAGGGTGCGTTTTTTTCTTCAACTGTGCTGACTTCCTCTGCGAAACTCTGTCATGCAGCAAAAAATTCTTCACACTTTGCGATGACTTCCTTGCCACTTGAAATCGAGAATCTGTATCTTTTGAAACCGGCTTTGGATCGGTTTTCTGCTGAAATTCACAGCCTTCGTTTCTCTGCCCCAGAAAGCCACGAACAATTTTTGACCGCTTCGAAGCGACATTTGAAGAGGAAAATGGTTTGCGTTTGACCCCAGTTTCCCCTCTCTGAAGATCATCTTTACTCGACACTGCTTCTGGAATAAGACGTCTCCAGTCAGCATCTTCCCTGGTTTTCTGCTGAAGTTCACAGCCTTCGCTTTCTCTGCCCCGACGTTCTAGTACCAGCGCCCGCTTTCCTCGGCAAGACACGAACAATTTTTGACCGCTTCAAAGCGACATTTGAAGAGGAAAATGGTTTGCGTTTGACCCCAGCTTCCCCTCTCCGAAGATCATCTTTACTCGACCCTGCTTCTGGAATAAGACTTCTCCAATCAGCATCTTCCTGGAAAGTTTTCAAATTGTCTTCAAATGCCTTCTTTTCGTGGCCAGCATTCTGTGTCTGCCTTTTGGCTTCTTCCGGCTTCTTCTTCGTCTCCTTTCTGACCGCCTTGTTTCCATTCCTCTCCTTGGAGAACGTTTTAGGTTGAATTTTCAACTCGACGTCTCCAACCGTGTCATCCGCTCTTGGTTTTCCGATTTGGATCGACTCCTTATTACGATCAGAAGCCTGCCGTTTCTTTGCTTTGACTTCAAGGTCTTCGCGTCTTTCCGTGTCCTTCGACTCCATTTTATTATCTCCTAAGTCCGCTGTCTTCGTTCTGTCCGGACAATCGCTGTTTGAAGGCGGAAAATGAACGCCTCTTTCTTCCGTCTTGGTCTTCGACTCCTCCCCAAATGGCGCTTGACTCGAGTAACGCTCGCCGAGCTGTGCCTTCAGATTTTCCCAAAATGCCGCCCTTTCCTCCTTAAGAAACTCCGTGAATTTTCCAGTTTCCGATTCCGTTATTCTGTTTGCACGGCCCGACGTGCTGGCGGTTGAAGAACGAACCGAACTTGATCCCGGTTCTTTTGCGAATTTAGCAGAGGATGGGGATGCTGATGCTGATGATGAAGGTGGTGGTTTTGGTGGGTATGGCGCCTCATTCCTGTTAATAGTTGTCGTCTTCGTCGTGGTAGAACCATCAAGAGACGACTTCGTGTTTAGTTCAGGTGTCGGTCTTCGAATGTCTCTCTCTGGAGCAAAAGTAAGTTTCTGAGCTTCGCTTGTAATCACAGAAAACTTTTCTGCGGCATCTGGTGACATGCGCTTGTCCACCTCTGACTGCTCTTTCTTCGGTACCGTTTTGTTTGTCCTCTCTATCGTGGCGGCAAGAGATTTGCAAACGGAAATGAAATCAGGACCGATAAAGGAAACCTGCGTCTTACTATTCCCATCTTCGGAATCGACGTCCACATCTCCGGCTTCCATTTTCCGGCTAGAAAAACCACAGAAGTCTTTGAATTCTACATCCAGAAAACTGGCTTTGAATGACGATGATGAATCAGTCCAGTCGCCAGTCGAGTACTTCCTCAAAACCTTTTCCAGTTCACAGGCAGACTTCTCGGTACCAGCATTCTGAAGCCTGTAAAGCTCCAGGTTACGCTCGAGGTCCTTCTTCCTGCGTTCGACTTCCAATAGAAGTTTCCTCCGCAGCCTTTCCTCTTCTTTGTCCAGATCTGTGATGCTCGAGCCTTCAATTATCCAGCTATAGTCGCCACGTGGCGCCGGTGTTTCAGCATTTGGCGCCGAAAGCTTTGCATCGCTTTTCTCGTGTCTTCCGGAGTCCACGGTCTCCAGTCTTTGGGATTTCCGGGCATGGTCTTTGCTTCCGTCCGAATGGGTTTCCTGATCGCACGGCAGATTGACTCCCACAATCTTTTTGATAAATTTCCGTTTCAGTTCCATCTCGTAGTTGTCGGCCAATTTGTCTCCAGGCACGACACGGGATACGTCCTCGCGCCGTATTCCCGATGCGGACTCTTCGCTCCGGCGATGCCGGTCGTGCCTCCGTTGGAAATCTCCATCTCTTTGCAGAGAACTCCTTTCAAAATTGAGAGAGCCGTCTTCCAAATTAGCCCTCGTGTGGTTGTGGTCTATAATTTTCCGAGAAACGAAACAGGACCTCTTCCAATCTTCCGGGACGTGCTCCACGCGCACGTCTCTACCGCCAGACATCTGCGACACCGGCTCCACTTGGGGTCCCTGCCACGGATCAGCGAAGGCCACGTCGGAAGGACCGGCGGCACGCTCCGGAAAAAATCTCACTTCTCCTCCAAAAGAGGCGTTCCGATCCATTGCCATCGCAAAATGGGGGTGATCGCCGCAATACATAAATCGCGGCCCAGCTCGTTCAGGGAACCGAGAAACTTGTCTGTAAACGTCGTACAGAGACGGTGTGACAAGGCGACCTCGGCTGCCCATATTGAACTCGGCGGGCGGGGCCATCGGCCTCGGCCTAGCTACCATACCGTCAGCTAGTGGCGCAAAAGGTGGAGGATAAGGTAGTCTAAGATGGTCTTCCCCCTATAAGCAATGAGAACACGAAGAACATGAATTCCAAGCAAGTCAAACAATTCTTCTCACTACAAGTCTGTCTACATGGCCCAACTGTTGAAAAACAAGCATCATGCATTGCACTAAGCAGTGCATAGATCGCACATAGATAAATAACAGCTGCACGTGAGCTATAACATATTCGAAAATCATCTTTTTACTCTTTGGACAATAATGATAGTCAACTGATAATTACAGCTTACAGTTTCCATAGCAACACGACAAATGGTTATTGTAGAAAACCCTGAAAAAACATAGGAAGTGGGCGACAGTTTGAAAGAAATAAGCAATCTGCAATAAATGATCTAAACCAACAATCAAAAAATTAAACGAGTTCAGTTTGCAACACTTTATTATTCACATATTGTGCAAAAACAAGTTCCACAGTCAAGGCTTCTGCTCTACACACACACACACACACACACACACACACACACACACACACACAACACACACACACACACTCTGTACAAACCTAGACTCCTTTCCTTCTTCACTTCTTCGGAATTTAGCAAATACTTAAACATTCTGCTATTCAATGCATTATCTGCTTCATTTATCAAGAAATAGAACTTCTTAAGCCAATGCATCCACTAGGATTTGACCCACAAAATCTCCTCCCTGTCTTTTTCTGAAGATGAACATGGCAGCAAAGTGATTTCTAGTTCTTCCTGGCAGCAACAGTGAAAGCTATCTCAGAAAATCCAAATGCCCCAATTTCTTTGTAATAAAAATCCTCTTTGTACAGCAATTCAAATCTTCTTCATGGTGACATAAATTGTCTTTACATGGATGTAAATCTTTACAGTAAGGCAAATCCTTACAGTGTAGCATCCTTAAAGTGAAGCGTAGCTTCTTCACAGTGTAGAAAATCTTTACAAAAATGGAAGTCTTCTTTACATAGAAGTAAATCTTCACAGCAAAGTACCGTAAATCGTCAAATGTTCATCCGTAATTGATGTAATCATTCTGTGCAAAGCATCGAATTTAAACAGAAATTTGTCACGGTAGTTCAGCAACAAATATGATCGCTTCAATGTTAAAACCGGATTACCGTAACTTAATTCGAGCGTCGATAACCAAAGACTACAAAAGACTGAATGCAGATATTTACTTCACAAAGCGCTCAAAATCTTTCATGATCATTCAATCTATCTAATCCCAAACTTCTATAGCACCATTTCATTATGCACAGAAGCATTGGCCAAAGGCACACCAAGTCAAAATCACACAAGATCCAGGTCAAATCCAGGATATCCTGCCGGACAAAGAGATGACAGTCTGTGGTGGATGTAAGTCAGGTGAAAGCAGTGGCATAGCCAGGATTTCCGGAAGGAGGGTTTCGGTTTTTGGTTTTGACCGTGACCAACTTCGGAAAAATCTTGACAAGCAAAAAAGAAGGTTGTCACCTCATCTCTTTTTTCCTCCCACGTGCTGACAAGCAAAAAAACTGTTACATTCTATAGCAATGGGGGGGGGAATTAAAAATAGATAGAAACTCATTAAAAATATTTTGTTTTCGGCAGTCAAGGGGGTTTTAACCCCCCAACCCCCCTCTGGCTACATCACTGGGTGAAAGCAATGAGCCTATAAACTTGTGCCTAAAGAAACTTCTAGAGAAACTACCAAATACATTACACTTATCGTAATGAGTCAATTTGCTTAGTAATTTCACTTAGTCATTGCTGTTGTCTTGATAACGTACAACTATCTACAATTCATTACCTGATTTGATCACCTAGACAACTCCCCACAGATCGATAGCTATATTAATCAGACAGTTTATTAGCATCAAAACAATAAATACTGTCACAATTCAATACATAATCAATAGTTACAAAGACATATGTTAATGACTATAATATTATACTGCACATTTTTTCGGATAGCAATTTAGGCGAGAAGATACTAAGTGGAGAGGTAGGAGAAGGCAGGTATTTTTCTATTAAAATTCTGCCTTCCAAAATAGTAACTTTTTAATCTAACAAAACATATTGCAAAACATAATCATTCAGTCTATATACTGAACGTGCAACTTATATGTTACCATAACAAATTATTATGTTTACCAAATTACCATAAATGTTTCAATTCTAATAGACCTGCTAAAATCTAAAGCATACAGCTTAAGCTCCAGGTTTTCCGATATAAAAGCAGATAAGGCATAGAAAACATGCACAAATTCCGACCACTATTGCAGATCTAGTGCAGCTATAATAACCACATTTAATTTAACATCTATGCCATCGAAAAACAAATAGAAGTTTACTCTTACATGCCAAGGTGGTGGGCGTGGAAATCTCATCTGATACGGCCCGATTACTGGGCCAACAGCGCGAACAAACGGAGGTCTACAACGTGGAATATGCCCTTCGTTTACGCCCCACGGGTTTGCGGCCTCAACGCCAGTCCTGCTTCGGGCTCCGGTCATGAACTGTCTGCTAACAACCGTTTCAATCACTTTACCAATTTCTTCCGGCCTTTTGTTGCATTTCTCTCACCATCCGATTTCGCCCTCGCTTTACTTGGAGCGGGCAGCCAACCATCCATGGTATTCTTCTGCAAATCCGACACTGTGCCACCACTTTCCAGATCGTCCACCTTGCTGCTTTTGATAGATGTCGATGGCTGCTTCAGTATGGAGCGTAAGGGGGCCGTTCTCTCCTTGGCCGCCGTGTTCAGCGTGGACTTTGAACCCTGCGGTATAGTCTTTCCCCATCTGTCCCGGTCGCTCTCTTGGCCGTTTCCAAAGGTCCCCAATTTTCCAGCGCCGGCAGAAGTCGCCTTGACTATGTCGAGGACCTCGGCCAATAGGCGTTGGTCGACCCCTTTCAGCACGGTCAACGGGTCTATATTCGACAGATCGCGCGCTTTATCCATTGAGGATATTAACTGATAATTCGTCGAAATGCTCTAATCAGTTCTGTACAAAAACAATTAATCGACGTTCTATTCGGATTTTCTTTCCAACGATTAATAACGAATAGAAAATGAATTTCCTGTTATTTTATTAAATGCATTAAATGCCCGACAAATCCTTGTTCTCCATTTTGTTTGTATATAAGTAATTACGTAGCCCATTTATTCCTCCAAGCCATTTATCAGCGGTAGTCTAATCGGTTTCAAGTAATTAGAATAGCGCCATTATTATAAGTTTATTTTAAGATTATTATTATTATAAGATTATTATATTCAGGATGCAACAATGTAAATAAATAATTTTAATTCTCAATAATTTTTGATCTGTATTTTATAAGATTATTATATTCAGGATGCAACAATGTAAATAAATAATTTTAATTCTCATTTTGATCTGTATTTGCATCATGTGCATTATGATATTGCTTTGACATTGCCAAGGTTTATTTTATAGAGCAGATTTAATATTGTATTGTAACAAATTTTCACTGACAAGACCTACCAATGCATGGATAGGTTCGCGAGTATCGCGACTGCCGTTGACACATACTTATCTACTAACAATATGGCGAAGGAATAGAATTTTTCTGTGCAGAATTTTCCTTGATTTTTATTGTAATCGATTGGACAATGAACATCTGAACGTGTCGCAGAGTTGAACTCGCTTTATTTAGCGCATTTAGTCGTTTACTTACGCTGGACGGTTTTCAGCAGCGTTTCTCTTAGCATCGCAATACTGAACCACCAGAAGCATTCGACGTAGGACAGATCGCAACCTGAGAGACTTTTGATATGGACGCTGGATATTTTAAGGTTCCAAAGATTTTACGGAATTTGATTAATATTCTTTATATCTTTCGACAGTCAACCAAGGCATGCTCTGTGCTAAACGTCTTTCTTCAGAATATTAGCATTTGAAGCAACGTGGCTTAAGCCCCACATGGAAAGAATGGGCAAGGCTTGTCGATCCATTATCTGAATACAAAATAGAATAGGTAGAGTTTCGGAATAGGTGAACGATACGTAGGTTAGGGTTATGTGTTAGAGTTAACTAACAAAGATAACCCAAACCCTAGCCAAACTTATCCTAACCCTTGTTTGCATTCGTGGTTCTCCTGTTCCAAAGCTCTACCATAGAATCATTAGATTTTAGTATACTAAGATTCATTTTTTAATTCATGCAGCTATTCTTCTAGAGTATGCCTTTATTTTGCAGCCATTCAACAGGATAAGGTTGAGCCTGATGAAGTGTTTAAAATCCTTTAACCCCTTAACTGGGGATCCCGGATACATCCGTCCATTTTACATTGAGTTACAGTTAAATACACAGTTAAGTGGCGCTATAGAAATCCACGAGATTTTACTTACTTACTTACTTGCATCTATTTAGCGGGATCAGTGTCTTGCAGTTGTGATGATTGTTTTCTTCAGGGAACTTCTGCTGAGCAAGACAATCGTTTTATCGACAAAAATAAAAAGCTGATGAAGACGATGAAATTTGCTGAAGGCATCAACACCAAGGTAGCTTGCCAAACTCTTGTTTGTGTAGATAAGACGAGATTTCAGATTTCTATTGCCACAATTTCTACGAGTTTTGAGCAGATAGAATGGAACCTATTTATATGGTTTTACCGATATGTTAGACTTATGCTTGGTTTATGCATTAGATTGACATGACAAAGGTTGACTTGGAGATCATTCGTCCTGGATAAACAATGCTGTTACCAGTTACCTTGGTTACGAGGATGACGTTGTTGTCGAATTCACCTGTAGCCAGCTGGAACAGGTAAATGGAATAGATGATTCGTTCCATTGCGTTTACCTTTATTGCATCCACGTAGTTTTGACATGGTTTACCTGGAAAATGCTTTGTGTTCAGAAGTAGGACACAGGTGACAGTTCTGACTTTGGTGATTGAAATTCTAGAATGTCTTATTCCATATCAGTAACGCCTGCAGTAATTTTTTCTGGGGGCAAAACACAATGGTAACAGTTAATATAGTCTTCAAGATATTCAACTTCACAGTTCTTAATTAAAGTTAAGTTTCTTGATTTCATTTTGTCCTATCAGTAGGTGTTTTTGTGGGAGAAAATTCAAAATACAATATAGTTACTTGCAAAAATAGATTTGCATTTTCCGGAGGGGGGGCTAGTGCTCCCTCTTGTCCCAATATGTGGCGCCTATGATCCATATCTGGTTAATCTGGGTGCGTTTTTGTCTTGCAGTCGACCGATTCGAAGCAGATGCAGGTGAATCTGACCGGGTTCCTCGGCGCAAAGAACGCGCGTGAGTTCATGGAGAAGCTCTGGTCGCTGCTGTTGAGCGGAATGGAAGATATCTACGGAGTCCCCGAAGAGCTGAAAGAGCAGAAGAAGGAGCAACTGCGGCTTAAACAGGTTTCTGCTTTGAGCTTTTCCCAAGTCGCTCGTTTACTCGGTCCTTTGACCCTTTGGCGCCGTCAATCCGTATGATCAATAGGTTACGAAGCTGAAATATTGGCCTTATGTTGTGAAAGGGTTAATGTTGTGCCTCCAGTGTTATGGTTACGTTGCCACTGTGGGTGGTTACCAATTGCAGATTTATATTAGCATGAACTTTCAAATATTCTTTGTTTGGTCTCTAGGTTTCTTTATATTGGCCAATTATAATTATGAATATAGCTATGATAATAAAAAAGTAATATTAAAAAAATTGTGGTGGTAGTAGTAGTTCTAGTAGTAGTAGTAGTGGTAGTTGTATTATTGATAGTGTTAGTTTTTGTAAAATAACATTTGTAATAATAATAATAATAAGACATCAGTTTATTCAAGTTTTAGCAAAGGTTTAACATCTCTGTGGTCTACAGAGCTTTTAGCAGATGATAATGAGAATGGACAAGACAGATAATGATGATGAGGAGGAGGAGGAGGAAGAGACCTTATGGATGATGTGGAAAGAGGGATATGGCTACAACTCAGTCATTTTGATGCATAGAAAATAGCAGAAGTAAAGAATAATAGATTCCATTGGCATAAATTTGGATGAAAGAGTGGGGCCAAACCCCTATATATGTTCTCCTTTTAACTATTAACTATTAACTAAATGTAAAAAATAAAGTTAACAGTCCCTGAGTTGACGATACAAAAGTAAGTAGCAAGATGTTCATTTTTCAGTCACGAATGTAGCCCATCAAAAATTGCGGCCTAGATGCCTAGTAGAAGTTTACATCTGTGATGGTTTCTGCGATTGTTCTTTTAGGTCGAGCAGGAGCGCCTGGACGCCTCTCAGAAGAACCAGCAGCTCATTATTCAAGAGGCGATCGCCAGGATCAAAAACAACGCGGCGCTCAAGTTTGGCAGGTACGCGAGAATGGCACGCGCACGTTTGTGCAACGTTTCACTTGTATGCAATGCCACTCGGATACACGTGATTTGGATGACAGGTGGGACAGTAAGTAAGTAAGTAAGTGATGCTATGAGATTGAAGGAGTTCTCATGGTGATGATATAAATATTGTCGGTTTTCTTTGAAAATTGAGTGACTTGTACATCATCTACACACATTCCATATCTTGCTGCAATATCTAGATGTTATTATATTAAGTAAGTAAGTAAGTAAGTAAGTAGAGTGTATTCTGTATGTTCTGGACCATTACTGCTGCTTTTGTATGCATGTAATTTGTCTTTGATTGGTGGAATTTAAAGGATTGATTGATTGCCATGTAGTTACAAAGTATCTGGAGTTTAAGGGTTTAGACTACAGTAGTTAGTGTGTGTTTGCTTATTAGGTTGCACGTGCTTGTATTTTTAATATCAAGCAGTTTAAATAATGAAAATTGTGGCAGTGTTTTTTTGCCAATCCTTTTGTATGTGTCTCCTTTCAGGAGTCCCTCTCCAAAGCCTAGAAAACTTGCCAGAAGTGGTGCGTTGGCGTCGAATTCTCGCTCGGAGAATCGAAACAGAGACCAGACAAAGGAGGAATCCACCAACTTCAAGGAATCCAAAGATAGGAGACAGCGGCCGAGTTAGTCTTCGTTGTTTCTCCGCCGGTTTCTAGAAGGATCGTCTGCTGCGTGAAAGCGGCCGGAACCTGCAAAATAAAATTTTATTTTGCGGTTTTTGGAAGCATGACTATTGTTCTTGTTCTGGTTTTCGAAGTGTCTTGGAATTTTTAGCAGGTCCAGCCCTGTGAATTTTGCTGGCACATACGCACATCAGCCTGAGAAATTATTGATTTAAACAAATAATTAAGTGAAATCTTGTGAATTTGTATAGCACGTATGAAAATAGTACCACGATAGCTGCTTATACTTGGGTGCTCGGTCTAAATTTAAATAACTATAGCCAAAAATTGGGGGTTCAGTCAGGCAGGGTGATTTTATTCAAAGGGATGATCTCATGGTTAGGGCGTTACAGTTATGGAGGAAATGATTTTCTGGAGAGATGCTTTTAGTTTAGATGGGATAGTTTGAGGTCTGTACGCTTGTCTTGCATTTGTCTCATCACTCTTTGTTTCTATGCGACAGATTTGGCGAAAGAGACGTGGGGACGAAGACCGACGAAACTTCTAAGAAAGGCGGTTCAAAATGGAGGTTCAGACAGCCTTCCTACGGTAGAAACCGGATGAGGAATCGGTCGCCGCCAAAATACCGGAAAAAGTCAGCGCTAGAACAGATGTGTAGATTCTAACTGGAGAAGATCGGGGTGGGGGGGGGCGGGGGTCACAGATGTTTGGAAATGCACATTGTAGATGTTTAATCTGTTGAGCTGTTACCTTATTTGGATGCATATAGGCCTAATATCTACTTCTGAAGCTGTTTCCTGTACTTGCATGTATAGGGAATGCGGTTAATTGGCCCGGGATTAATCGTACGCCATGCCAAGTTGCCAGCCAATCCGTTTTGTGCATTTGTCATGTTTTTGTTGAGTAAAAATATGCGGTAGATTGCTGGTAAATATTCAGTGTAAGTAACCTCTTAACCGCCCTGTGGCATAAACATTTTTCTGGCACAATATAAATATTGCTGACGCCTTGGTGCGGGAAAAATCCCGCACGTTCCCTTTGGCGTACATGCTCGTAAATGTCTGGCATTCTGGAGTTATTATTGCTTTTCGGCTAAAGGGTTAATGGAACATTAATGGGATATAAGTAATGTATTGTAATGAATGTATTGTAATCTATGGATTACTTTATCTTCATCTTGATGTTCTGTGTTTAGAGAGCATTCGCCCGATTCAGACAAGAGAGCGGAGCATTCCGCTTCGCCTCCGGATCGGAATCATTCGGACAAGGAACGCAACGACCGGTCGCCGCGACCCAGAAGGTCGCCGAACTTTGACCTGCAAAGAAGTCGGAGCGGGCAGCACGGATCCCGTCACGGCAGTCGCAGCGGTGGCCGCAGTGCGACCGAAAGAAAGAACGAGTCGTTTGACAGACGTCACAAGGCCGAAGAAAGGTCTTTCTCAATCATTTAAAGTGAAATTTTGTTGTTTGTTTATATTTTTAGATTTATCATTAGTACAAATAAAATAAGTTTATTTTTAATTGTTTGTTTGTGGTTTCTGATACTGCTCCTCTATGGCCGCATAATATACAGGGTGGCGCAAATGAACCGGACTATATTAAATGCAAACCTAAATGTGACTAGTCCGTTTTTTTTTTGCACCACCCTGTATGAAGCTGCAAGATGTGGTTCAGTGTTATATTGTTAGCCTGTATGAATTTTTGCTTAGTTTCTGCATGAATTATTTGCACTGAGAAGGAGGGGTTTGGATTTAGGAGCTTTTGCGTATGTACGTTGTGTGCAATGGGGGAGGGGTTGAAAATATGCCTTTTGCGTTCGTACTATGTGGATGAGCCCTTACTGTATTAAAAAAATCATTCTTTGATTACGTTTTTTTAGATTATCGCCACGAACTTCATCGGCTGAGGTATGTGACTTTATGGTGTCGAATTTTGACGTCTTTGTTGTTATACGCTATCTTCTTGATTATCCTTGTTTTGATCGTGTTGTTGTTTTTTGTGGACATTTTCAGATGTTTAGTGTCCCTGATTTGTGGTGTCTGCCGTAGGATTTTAGCCGAATGAGAAATTTTATGGCTGCTTTTTTGCAGAATGCGAGAGAGACGAGGTCCTTTGAGAAATCTTCATTCAGTCAGGATCACAGGTCTCGATCGCGCTTTGATCGGCCATCTCCGGATCTCGGTGCATCCAACGCGACTTATCCTCGAGATTACAGATGTACATCTTCAACTTTAATATCCATCATCTTCCTATGCTGTCATCATCATCATCAGCAGCAGCAGCATCAGCATCCACTATTTATGTCACTTACTGTCAGATAGTATGCTGTGCATCTTAGGGTCCATCCATATTGTACGTACGCACCGAGAGGGTTGGTTTAGGAGATCTTGCGTATGTACGGTGTGCAAACGGGAGAAGGGGGCTGAAAATTTGCCTTTTTTGCATACGTACTATATGGATGAGCCCTTATTGTGGGTGTAGCAGAAGTTTATGCTGCAGTAAACTTTCTTCCACTTGTTTGCAGTGGTAAAGTTCCATGGAACGGTGGAACTTACGGCAATTAGCCAGAAACACTGTTGAGCAGTTTTTTGTAAATTGTAGCAAAGGTGCTGGTTGGAAATCGTTGTTGCATTTATGAAACGGTTAGATTGAAAGTTTCAGTTTTGAAATTCATACAAGATTATTTTCTGCTTCAGGCGTTGAAAAAGAGTCGTCATTATCTCCACAGAGAGTTGCCACTTTTGATAATTTTTCGCCGCGCACAAGGAGCCCTCCACAGTGAGTTCTTCAGGAAAAAATAACAACCACATCTAATTATTTTAGAGTACCATCAGTTGCTAACCAGAGTATTAGAAATTGTGGCTGAAAACATATGTTGTTGTTGTCTAGGGTACTGTATTTATTATTCTTCCTCATTCATTTATTACTATATTTAGAATAAATATTTGCAACTTTTTGGATAATTTTGTATGTTATTTTTTTCTTGATTTTTTATCAAGGTATTTTTATGTGTTTTTACTTTCTATGTATTGGTTTTTTCGGTATTTTCTGCTGATTTTTGAACTCGTGTTTTTAGTATGTTGTAACTGTTTTAGATTTTGTATTTTTGTATGTTTATCACTGGTCAGTGAATATTTTATTGCGGTTTGTAGGTAGACCTTGTATTTTATGATGACATTTGCTTGGTTTCTTTCTATTTTTGTTTTCTTAATTTGTTTTTTCATCTCAGATTAACATCTTCCCGTGGACGTCGCTTCGACCCAAACTGTCAGAGCGACCTCTACAAGGATGATGACCGAGCATATTTTGCACCGAGACTTTTGCCCGCCAAAACTCACCTCGAAGTCGAAAGACCGTCGTTGTCGTCGTACGGTAGCAAAAAGACTGTTCGCAATTCCAGGTGGTACGACAAGGGCACTCGTGCGGACCAGGAACCAGTCTACAATTACGACACGGTGGTGGACAGGCGAGCGCCAAGTCCGCCCGAGTCGAGGAGGCGGAAGGATTTCTCCAGTTACGGCAAAAGCTGGGACGATAGCTCCGAGCCTTCTAGGTCGAGGCAAAGGTCACGGCATGACCCGGAGTACAGAGACCAGGGCGAGCGTTTCGGAGACGTGTTGTCGCAGATCGATGACGGGTTTGTCACGTCCGAAGTGCGGTGCCGCTACAGAAGGGCCATGGAGGAGCTGTACGGCACTAACAAGCGGATGCACGACTCGGGCGAATGGCGCTACGGCACATACGATCGACGACACAACCAAGTGCCGTACAAGCGCGTTGCTTCCTACGACAACGATGACAACTACGCGGCGTTGTCGGACCGTCGCCTGCGGCGTTCATCTTCCAGGGCGCTTCTACTAGAGCCATCTCAGCTACCTGACAGGTCGTTTACCAGGCCCGTTTACGACGAGCGCGTAGTTGACAGTGACAGAAAGATTTACGCAGCACAACTTGACCGTCGAGCGACGCGCAGCGTGGAAGAGACGAGGCAGCGTGACGATTATGGGTCATTGCGGCGCGAAGACGAAATGGCAAGAAGCGGAAATCGCCAGAACGATCGTGGCCACGTCGACGATCAGGATCGTTGGGAAAGTCGAAACGTTCGCCGGTCTGTGGACGGCAGAGGCAAAACCTTGCAGGACCTTTCGCAGAATGAGTCGTATGCGCATCAGAGGTTGCCGGGTCACCGAAGGTCGAGGTCACCGCGCGGATACGAAAGCATCGGCGAGACTGAGCGGAAGGTTTTGCAGAGGACTTACAGGCGCGAGAACGAGCTACCGTCATTTTCCAACGACTCGGAGCGCTACAGAGACCGAACCGATCGGGAATTTGACCCCCAGCGAAGGCATCGCGACGAGAAAACTCTGCCCGAAAGAGATTCGCTTCTTTATCGCGACGCGTCGAGAGACCGATCCGTTTTGCTAGCATCCCGCTACGTGGATTCCCCCGACGACGGCCGTTGCAAATCGGACAGTGTCTCCAAGTGGCCACCGGGTGACGGCAGAAAGCGAGGCAGGGACGATGACCCCGTTGACCCCGACAATCGTTGCAAAGACACCGATCGGAAGTCATTTAGTTCTCGGAGTTCCAATTCGCCGGCCGACAAGAAAATGAGGATTGACAGGGATGAAGAAGAAAATGACGATGACGGCGATGATGATGATGATGATGCAGAGGTTGTATAATATGTATATGAAAGAATTATTGTTTGCGCGATTTTATATTCCTTTTTGGATTATTTTCGATTGCTGTAAAGTTTAGTCCCTGATATTTTCTGTAAATATTTGTAATTGTTTGCAAAGGGCTGTGTTGCCACTGAGTATATGGCAAGACAACATTTTTTACGGCTATTTTCGATAATTGATCTGATATTTACTATAATTCATAACTATCAACTTTTATTATTATTATTATTATTTTGATGGAGGTATGATATATGTGGTTGGCAAAGCATTGAAGCCGGTCCTCAATGTTACTAAGAGACACGTGGCTGTAACGTAATGGAAGAAAATTTCTGTGCAATATAATTTAACCTCCCATGTATGCTAAGGACAGGGAAATGTGAAGGCATCAAAACTTGCATTTGAATTTGTTTCTTATTTTACAATGGAGTTCCATTTCCTCCATTAACGACTGACGCTGAAATTCTGTTGAATGATCCGTCGTAGGTCGGCAGAACGGAGGAGAGTGAGGAGAAGAGCAGCAGAAAGAAGAAGAAGAAGGAGAAGAAGAAGAAGCACAAGAAACATAAGAAGCACAAGAAGCACAAACACAGGAAGAGCGAAGAAGACAACTCTGACCGCGGGACACACAATGGCGTTGGTCTTTCTATGTGTCTTCTTTCGTTAGAATTTTAAGTTAATCTTCTTCGTTCTGTGTTTGAAATTCCTTTTTAACCCCTTCACTGGGTATTTAACTGTAATTCGATGTAAAATGGACAGATATATCCGTGGTCCCCAGTTAAGGGGTTAAGACAGTGTCTTCTCTGATATTGTACGTCCACGTTGTCCTGGGTCTTCCTGTGCCTCCATTGCTATTTTAACCAGCATCCCAGGTTAAATCGTTGCCAGTTTGATTTACTTTACAGTGTTATAGAGTCAAACCTCCTTTATGTCATATCTTTGAGTTCTTCTCTTTGCTGACATCTGCGTCTACTTTTTGAAATTGAGTTCAACTGTTTTAGGAAGCGTTTGGCTTGTGTGAGAACCGCTATCATAAAAAAAGCTACCAAAAAAGCTACCATAAGAATCTGGTTTTCTGTGTGTTTTTCAGCTATCTTATGTTTTTAGATGATGTTTATATTTATTTCTAGCATGTCCCAAAAAATCAGTATTGCTGATGACATTTTCATCTGTAAATAAAAGGCAATGTTATGTCGATAACTGATACCCATAAACAAAACTAAATGTAATACTAATCTATTATATTTAGTATTATCGTATCTAATAGCTGACCAAAGATTTAAAACATTTGCAATTATGATATCTATGGTGCGTTTTTTTTCAGGAAGGAAATCTTCAAACCCCGGAATCTGAATAAAAGGAAAAGAAGAAATTTGAAAATGAAAGGAAATGACAATATCGGCCTCAGATGTGAATTCTTTTGTTAATATTTCAACATTTGTACACCATTCACACGAATAATTACTATTCTCTTCCAAATTAATAGCCATTTACCCACGGTCAAGACCTGCTGTGTTACAACATTTGCTCATTTTATTCTAGTTTCCACGATGAAAGCTTGTTTTCCCAAAGTTTCCTTATTGT
>CM030865.1:1072715-1077715 GCA_018105865.1 Metaphire vulgaris
TTAAACGGATGCTGACTTATTCATTAAGAAGACGTCTGCGACGACTGACTTACTTACTTACTAGACGTCTGCCCATTAGAATAGATCAACGTGCCCGCCTTACAGTACGGGTATTTGGCGCCCACGGCAGGCAGGGGGGTCAGGAAATTGAATTAACAGGTTAACAGATCTGTAATTAATAAATCATGACATTTTATTGATACAAGATTAAACCTGATGACTTTTTTGCTTGTCAGCCTTTTTTGGCAGGGGACCCCCAGAATTTACCGACCCCCCCCCAATTGATAATCCCAGAAATAACCCTGGATATAACGTACACCTCGGACATAACGTGCCAAATTCTACAGACCTGCTCAGTACGTTATAAACGAAGCCCTACTGTACAACCACGGATAAACCGATAAACTAATCGATAAAATGTATCGATTATAATTATAAACGATTCATCACGACTACTTACAACCGGCGTGACGGCGAACCGTGAGAAAAGCCCGATGGCAAGGGTCGTTGGCCTTCGAAGGACAGCCATGGCCTCCGTCGGGTCGACCTGACCTCCGGCGCCGACCAGGTTGACGGAAGTCAGGACCATCAACAGGTAGTTGAACCAGACCATGGTCGACCGGTCCACCGGACGGCAAACGATCACGTGGTACTCCTGGGGGATCCACCACCTAACCCCCGACGACGACGTCGTCGTCGTTGTTGTCGTGACGTCACTTCCGTTGTGGGTGACGTCATCGTCGTCGTCGTAGTAGTCAAGAACGGGAGCGAAGAACGAGACCGATGACGAATTGGCGATGGTGGCGCCGCCTGGGAACGACGCGACCGTGTCGTTGTTGACCTCCGTCGACCGTGACCTGCTGTGGTTGACCTTGACCTTTGCCTCGTTTTCGAACGACTCGACGGCGCTCTCGTTGTTTCCGTACGGATCGTCTTCCTCCGTTATCTTGGAATGCATTCGAGGTCTTCGCTGCAGTGACGTCACTGGATCCTGGTCGTCGTCATGACGACCTCCTGACGCGGCGCACGACTGTCGGGCACGACGCGTCACGAGGGAACAGTTCTTCGTGACGTAGAACCTCATGGCAGTCCTGCCCATTCTGAGTCCGCGGACCGCGACCTGGAAAGACACGTCCGCCGCGGACGACGACCGGAAGTTGTCCAGCCGCAGGACAACGTCGTCCGGCGACCGATCCACTTCCGCTATCGCCGGATCCAGACAGCAGGGGCGTATCCGGACGATCCACGGCGATCCGGAAGAGTCCAGGTCGGCGGCGTCGTGAACGGCGACGTCGATCCTACCGGACGTGACGTCACCCGGGTGAAGACGGAGGACGGGAGGCCGGAAGTGGAGGTGGATGAAGCCGTTGGCGTGGTGGGATCTGGAACGAGGCTCGGTCTTCGGACCGGAAGTGACGAAATGAACGCAGGCGAACAGCACGTTCGCCAATGCAAGGTCATTGAGGTCAAAGGTCGTCATTGTGATGACGTCACGGAGCCGAGACGTTTAGACTGGCGGCGTAGAAGAGCATCGGAGAGAAGGAGGAGGAGTGAATTCTTATAGCGCCATTTGCGAGAGAGTCAAAACATCGGAAACAGACCCGAGGAGGGAAGTTCTTAATTTCGAGCGCCATTTGCTTTCAACCCCTATTGGGAAATCAGCCTTAAACAGCGTAGGGTCCAGTCCAACCCCTCGGTAAATAGAACGCTGTTTGCGCTGGAGGATTAAAGTTTTTATGCCCAGCACATATATTTCCAACGAAAAAATCTGTTCTGAGTTACGCAATTTCGAAACTTTTGATTTTTTTCAAAATCTCGGAAAACTTTCGGGAAAAGCTACAGATTTACAGATTTACAGATTTACAGATTTACAGATTTACAGATTTACAGATTTGCAGAGTTACAGATTTGCAGATTTACAGATTTACAGATCAAGTGTGAAAAAGTGGTGATAACATTTTTGCTTGTCAAGCTTTTCAGGACGTTGTGTGACAATTTTTTCATTTTTAAAACGAAAGTTTATATCCCGAAAATAAAGTAACTTAAAGAAGGAAATAATATTTTTAAAATAATTAAATACATTGTTAATAGAGAAGGTGGGCCCATAGGCTTTAATTTTGCAGGTGGGCCGATGTACTGATGTACCAGTTGTACCGTGGTGAATCTGCCACTGACTTCTTGGGAACCATGATATTTATTTAAATCGATTTCTTGCACTTACGATTAACCCCTTTACTGGGAACCCCGGATATATCCGTCCATTTTACAGTGAGTTACAGTTAAATACACGGTTAAGGGGTTAAAGAGAAACACAGCCACAAAAAAAAACATCACGTTTGTCATAATTAACTGTCCGATCTTACGACGGCCGCTTTTAACAACCCACTCGAACACTGATTGCCCCAGCTCTCTCTAGCTCTACTCTGTGTGAACTCGACGTGTATCTTTGTCTGCAGTGTCCTTGTCCTCTTCTTCTTCTTCTTCTTCTTCTTCTTCTTCCTCCTCCTCCTTCTCCTCCTCCTCCCCTCCTTCGTCATTTTCTTCCATCTCGTTATTTCCCTTTCGATGTAATCTGCCTGAGGCTCGTTCGGGAGTAAATCACTCGATCTTCTTTGCCAGAGTAAACAGTGGAGACGGAAGAGAATACAATTACAAAAAGGCGCTACATAAAGGAAGTGAATTGTGCGCAATGACGCAAAGCATCAGATGATTGCGAATGTAATCGGATACAGTCAAACTCCGTTAACGCTCGCTTAATTGGTCTCCTGCTCTATGACCAATAATTCGTCTTATTCTAGTTCGCGCTAAAGAGGTTTGACTGTCCTCAAGACTGCGTAACAAGAATAGACTAAATTATAATGACAGTACTACAGTGTATTTACAATATATCGAAAATGTAGTCAGACCAAATGGCTTACTCGAAGTACACTGTATATATGAATATTCATAACGATACTGCTACCACTACCACTACCACTACCACCACCACCACCACCACCACCACCACTACTACTACTACTACTACTACTACTACTACTAATAATAATAATAATAATAATAATAATAATACTAATACTAATACTAATACTAATACTACTAATTCTTCTTCTACTACTACTACTATTAATTCTTCTACTACTACTATTAATTCTACTACTACTACTACTACTACTACTACTACTACTACTACTACTACTACTACTACTACTACTACTACTACTACTACTACTACTACTACTACTACTACTACCAGTGGCGTCATTTCACACTTTTCTTGGGGGGCGAGAAATTTTGTAAAATTTTCTTTAAATTTTTTTTAATTTTTGGAAATTTTTTCGACTAAGTTTGAGTTTCGAAAAAATAGTTGACGACCTTTTATTTATTTTTGCTTGTCAGCCGTTAGGGCTCCTGACCTTTTTGCCCCCGCCCAAACGCAAATGACGTCCCTGTTTTTGTTTTTGTTCCACATTAATACATTAACACATTATAAATTAATGTTTTCATTTCCTTGAGGGCCACAGCCAGCCCCCCCAAATGACGCCTCTGACTACTACTACTACTAATACTACTACTACACTACTACTACTACTACTACTACTACTACTACTACTACTACTACTACTACTACTACTACTACTGTTTCTAGCCTTCTACTACTGCTAATACTACTACTACTACTACTACTACTACTACTACTACTACTACTACTACTTCTAGCCTTCTACTACTGCTAATACTACTAAATTCTTCGTTGATTCGCAACTTATAAATGAGAATTATTCTCAGTTATCGGTATATTTCATTTAAAACTTCGTACGTTCTAACGGCAAATGGCGACGCAGCCAGACACCCTCTCTAACGCCCTCCGCTAATTCCGAACACCAAGCGCCAATCGCCGTCCTCGTCGTTTAATGTCCCATGTCCCAGTGGCGCTCAAACCACAACGGAGATTTCGACGACATTATGTAGCGCCGTTCACTCAATCCGTCTCTGCGGTTTCGAAGGCCGGAAATGACTTTATCGGACGCGGTGTAATTCATGTTGCTAGTTCTTCTTTCTTGCGAGTCCGGTCACGTGTCTCTTTTCACGGTTGCGATGTCACGGCAATGAGTCGGCCGATAGGACAGACAGACAAACAGACAGGCAGGCAGGCAGACAAACAGACAGACAGATAGACAGATAGACAGACAGACAGACAGGCAGACAGACAGACAGATAGATAGATAGACAGATAGACAGACAGGCAGGCAGGCAGACAGAATGACAGACAAACAGATGGACAAACAGACAGACAGACAGATAGACAGACAGATAGAGAAGGCATGACTAGAAAATTAAATCAATATAGAAACATAAAATAAGAAGAATTATGAAGAAGACAAAGGGAAACGACCCATAACCGTTTCCTCTCTCTCTCTCTCTCTCTCTCTCTCTCTCTCTCTCTCTCTCTCTCTCTCTCTCTCTCTCTCTCTCTCTCTCTCTCTCCGTTTCCTGTTTTAAGGGCGTGCGTCCGGCAGATACTGTGGTGTGGCCGTGGAACAACTTTAGAGGCGCCACATAAATTTCGCCGACGATCGCATCATCAGCATCGATTCCGGTCGCCAGAGGCCGCCGCGCCGCTTTCGAACGACGTCGTAACGCTGGTTCCCCGTTCCCGCCACAGGTCCGCTTCCGTCTGTCGGACACGAGAACCAGCGTCGGCTCTTCCACCCCCCCGCCCCCACCCCCAACCCCCGCCCCGCCTCTGGCTCCCGCTGTGTCGTTCGATTACGAAAATTCTGATATATTTAGGCTGAAAGCGTTTTCGAGATGTTTGGAGACTGTGTGGCCGAATTTCCAATCTGCATTTGAGTAAATTGTCTGTAATGTAATTTGGTGTTATTCCCCCCCCCAAGAAATCTGGAAAATACTTCGCGATGTTTCCAATAATTTTCCATAATTTTAACTCGACTCTCCATCAGGCCACGTGAAACAGTACGATAAGTAAATAAGTAAAATCT
>CM030865.1:1082715-1107715 GCA_018105865.1 Metaphire vulgaris
CGATCCAGAAGCCGAGGCAGACGAAGCCGGCGAAGACCGCGCCGAAGATGCACCGGATCGAGATCACGTGACGAGACCAGGATTTCCGGGATCTTCTGGATCCGTGACCCATCGGAACCGGCTTTGGCGGATACTGACGAGTAAACATATCCAGTCCTCAAGTTCACTCTCTTCTCTGTACGAAATTTTAAAATAAATATCAATAATAATAATATCATCATCAATAATAACAACAACAATATAATAATACATATCAATGATGATGACGATGATGATGATAATAATAATAATAATAATAATAATAATAATAATAATAATAATAATAATAATAATAATAATAATAATAATAATAATAATAATAATAATAATAATAATAATAATAATAATAATAATAATAATAATAATAATAATTTCAATACACATATTTTTATTAAAACCTCCCAAACACTTTCCATGCATTCTGTTTAACCCTTTGTCAACGTATCCGTAAAACCTGTTAACCCTAGATCCCTGATCCCTAATATACTCTCATCTCGCTATTTTGGGAGTTCTGGGATTACGATTTTCCGGTAATTCAAAGGGTTAAGGTAACTGGTTCATTGTATAACAAATTCTATAGACAACAAAAACATTCTATAATTAATTCGTTCTGTGACAGAAGCCAATAGAAGTCGTGCGCCATTTCGAAAGCCGTAGATCAAAATTTAAAGGACATTTATTGATTGTTCTAGCAAAATTTGAAGCAACGAAGATGGGGACAGAAGAAAATGTGGGTTTAGTAGGGGAATTTATTCAATTCTCTGAGATTTTAAATAGATATCTCGACACATCTGTTCAATACGCCTTCTATCGCTTCTCTCACACAACAAATTACCGTAATTACCGCATAGATTTATTATACAGTAGAAGTTGTGCTGTACATTGAACCAACTATGTTAACCCTTTGAACACTATCAGCCTGTACGTAAAAACTGACATTATTATTATTATTATTATTATTATTATTATTATTATTATTATTAGTAGTAGTAGTAGTAGTAGTAGTAGTAGTAGTAGTAGTAGTAGTAGTAGTAGTAGTAGTAGTTGTATTAGTAGTGTTATTAGTATTAGTAATAATATTATTATTATTAGTAGTAGTAGTAGTAGTAGTAGTAGTAGTGGTGGTAGGTAGTGGTGGTGGTGGTGGTGGTGGTGGTGGTGGTGGTGGTGGTGGTGGTGGTGGTGGTGGTGGTGGTGGTGGTGGTGGTGGTGGTGGTGGTGGTGGTGGTGGTGGTGGTGGTGGTGGTGGTGGTGGTGGTGGTGCAGTGGTGTTGTTGTTATTGGTGGTGGTGGTGGTGGTGGTGGTGTAGCAGGTGGTGGTGGTGGTGGTGGTGGTGGTGGTGGTGGTGGTGGTGTTGGTGGCATTAGTAGTATTGGTATTAGTGTTAGTAGTAGGTAGTAGTGGTGGTGGTGGTAGTGGTGGTGGTGGTAGTAGTGGTAGTGGTAGTGGTAGTAGTAGTAGTAGTAGTAGTAGTAGTAGTAGTAGTAGTAGTAGTAGTAGTAGTAGTAGTAGTAGTAGTAGTAGTAGTAGTAGTAGTAGTAGTAGTAGTAGTAGTAGTAGTAGTAGTAGTAGTAGTAGTAGTAGTAGTAGTAGTAGTATCGAACGTTTGACTCACTTCGAAGTTCTGGTTGCTGCTCTTCGAAGTCAAATGCGGAAGGTCACGTGACATCGGCGATTGACCTTTTCTGACCCCACGAGGTCTGGACGAGAGAGAAAAACAAGAGCCCTTGACGACGACTTTCGCTCATTTCAGTTTATATAGCGCCACACATTTCCCTTTACGATATTAATAGCAGTTAGCAGCTTATGCAGTTGTTTGTCTTTCGGGGATCGTTTTTATATGCAGCGCCAGTTCATGAAGCGTCATGCTGGAAAGAGTTGAGGGGAGGGTAAAGAGAAAGAGAGAGACAGAGAGACAGAGAGACAGAGAGACAAAGAGACAGAGAGACAGAGAGACAGAGAGAAAGAAAGAGAGAGAGAGTATGCACACCTAGAACTCAATAGTAAAATTTTCAAGTTCGATCACGTCTCAGAAATATTTCGAACATACGCCCATAGAACCAGCCCAGACCTTCCCTCCCACAAAGGACCCAGCCAGGCAGCGCCTGGGGAGACCCGAGTAACCCCCCCCCCCAAGCGCATGTCTCTGCAGAAAAAGTAGAACCAATCAACCGAGAAAGCGCCCATTGAAGCGGAACACAAATATGAAAAAAGTCGACTCGGGATTTGGTGCGCCATTGGAGATAGAGCTGTTTGCCTAGTTGGGTTCGAGTATAAAAGCACCACCAACGGCTAGAGATATGAAATATAATGCCATTGATTGACCTATTGATTGATCTATTGATTGACAGAGTGGACATTATTGGATTTCTGAAATGATCTTAGAGAGCCTTTGCAATAAGAAATCGAATTGCTGTTCAATCGATGTCAGAGAGAGAGAGAGAGAGAGGGAGGGATGGAGGGAGAAGAGAAGCATACAACAGATCAGAAATGACTTAGAGGGCCTATAAAAATGGTATTCTGAAATTCAGCGATAAATCAATTTACATCCAACAGTTCCCGAATCAATCGCCAGGCGGAGCCACTCGTCATTCTATTTCGCAAAAGTAAGTAAGTAAGTGAACGAAATTCCTATAGCGCTGTCGCAGTGGGTGGGGCATAAAACTATTCCCATCCGAAATTTTCGAAGTCCAATTAGCATACGATGGCTGAGTCAGCTGACATTTCCGACCGAAAATTTTGCGATGACAGTGGCCCCTCAACCCCAGCACTGATATTCTGAACAGATTGAAGCGATAAATAAAAAGTAATAAAATTGTATTTTAATGAACGCGCCAGTCGCTAGGACCGAAAATATTGCGGAATGACGATTTCGTCGATAGAGGGACGAGAATTGGCAGTGTACAAGTTTAACCAATACAGAGGCGGTCTATGCAATACGTATGTGAACAGTGGCGTACCCATGCTAGGGCAGATGCCCCTGGGCTCCACTTAATGAGCAAAAAAGGTCATCGCCCGCTTTCTGTACCCCTCCGACGTTGTGAAAAAAGTCATCACCAGTTTTTAAACTTCAAGTTCAATAGAACAATACAGGCGGATACAGACTGTGAACAATACATATACTGCTGTATATGTATTGTTCACAGTCTGTATCCGCCTGTATTGTTCTATTGAACTTGTCGATCTATCTGCAACCTTCGGCCGGTTGTCACATCTGAGACAGCTGTGGCGACATCTTTCGACAACATTCGATCGATTAACAATACGAGTCAAAAACTTAAAATACAGACTCGGCTTTTTCTCTGTTTTTATATGACATTTTACACCTCAAATCAGGTTTTTTTTAGAAAGCAAATCTCCCCGTGACAATAACCACTACTACTGGATGAAACAAGAACTGAGAATTTTCGCTTGACTTTTGACCTTTCACTGTTTCGATAATACCCGGTGACGTCATGGGGCGGTGATGGGTGGGGTGGGGGGGGGGTGAGGTTGATGGACACGAGATGCGTAAATTCTTTCGTCGATCGATAATTGATACGTTTTCTCGGAGTTATCGATCGACGAGCTGCGCCATCTGTCGACTTCTCGTGAAACAAGCAGAAAATAGTAAGTATGTATTTCAGAAAAAGGTGGTCAACCGACTACAAACGCACAGTGCAGCCCCATGACTCATGACCACGAGTTCGGGACGTTGAAAATACGCCTGAAGCGACATAATGAGAGCGGCGCTATAGAAGTTTGTCTATTGATTGATTGATTGATTGAGGTTGACATGAGGGCGAAAGGGGAGGAATGCGTTGCCTGGCAACTGGTCACTATCGTCTGCTTTGGAACCTGGTCGTCTGCTGTTGGACAGGTGTCCGTCAATTACGGTCAGTCAAGATTAATCATCGCTTAGTCATATAATATAAATTCTTTGGGTTTTGTTTAATCGGTCGACTTTTGTCGTCGTCATCATTGTCATCGTCGTCGTTGAAATCATAAATGTAATAAACGTTTTTTACGTTTTTTATTTTTCCCACGTTGTTTTAACATGTTTATTATTTTCCCAACGCTTTTTACATCTATGTTTGAAATTGACTTTCGTGCTAGAGGAGCGGGACAGAGAGAGACAGACAGACAGACTGACAGGCAGACAGTACTGGCGCAACTAGGTTTCCCTAATGTGGGGGGGCACATTGGTATTTTCGGTCAAAAATGTCTCCTACAAGCAAACAAATTCGTCAAGGGGGTTCTTCGCCCATTAGTACCCCCCTCCCCAAATTTTAAACGGTTTTGCGCAATCACCACGTCCGGATCTCGCCAGAATAGAACACCCCAACCCCCAACCCCACCCCCTGCCCCGTGCCAACCGATTCTATTTCTCTAAGTTTTACTTCTTCAGATAACGTCTGCTGCGGTCGCTCAGTAATGCAGTCGTCTGGTCTGGTCGTCATAGAAACGGGTCGGGTCCTAGCAACCGGTAACTACACGGCCCTGCGAGCGAAATTCTGCAGCGCCGACGGCGTCCGGATTCAGGTGTGGCGGTCTTCCGCTTCCGCTTCCGCCGCCGGAAGCGGGTTCGTCGAGATGGAACTGCGCTGGCAGGTCCAGGTCTTTCCAGGACTTCCATCGTCTTCCATCGACGGCGGTCAGACGGTAAGCGCAGCATTCGGATCACGCGCCGCCCAGGTTTACCGTTGGCGTTACCGCACCCGGTGCAGTTTGCTTCGTTCGTCGGGACTCTCAACGGGGCAAATAGCACGGCGTCTGCGTTGTTGTTCACAGGTAACCTTCGTCGACTCTCCGTTGACCGTCACTGGGTCCGATCGTCTGGGATTTCTTACCACGTTCCCGACGGCCAACCACACCCCCGCTACCCCGTTCCCTACGACACCGACGCCGCCTACACCCTCTACTTCTCCCAACGCCCGATCGATCGATTGGCGCCCGGGGATCACGTGACGATGGATGACCTTCGATGGCCAAGGTCGTTTAGAAACTACTTCGTCTTCTGTTCCAATGCATCGAGTAGGCGATATCTTAATAAATAAATAAATAAATAAATTAATTAATTAATTGGACAGTTAATTAATGGATGAATAAATGAGTGAATGAAAGATGTGAGTAATTTTTATATCTTCATTTAAGTCGCTATTCAAATTAAGAAATAAATTCTACATGCATCTTAATTAAAGAACATTTCATTTAGCATAACATTAAAGAATTTTAACTCATTATGATGATATCGCTATAATAATAATAATAATAATAATAATAATAATAATAATAATAATAATAATAATAATAATAATAATAATAATGAGCATTGATTGAATTCATTGGATTTTGCAGACTGTCCACCATTTGGAAGTGATCAGGTAATATGATTGTCAAATTCATTTCATAGTATATTTATTCAACATGATAACTCCCTGTTTATATCTATTCTTCTTCTTCTTCTTCTTCTTCTTCTTCTTCTTCTTCTTCTTCTTCTTCTTCCTCTTCTTCCTCTTTCTCTTCTTCCTCTTTCTCTTCTTCCTCTTCTTCTTCCTCTTCTTTTTTCTTCATCCTCCTAATTCCTCTTACTTTTCTTCCTCTTCCACCTCCACCGCCTCCTCCTCCTCCTCCTCCTCCTCCTCCTCCTCCTCCTCCTCCTCCTCCACTTTTCATGGCTGTCCTGATTTGAATTACATTACTGCGGATAGGATATGTTATAGACAATAACAGTTATACCACGTTGCAAAGAATTTATATAGCTCCTACACTGTATACCTGGAAAGGATCGAAGCGTATACGTTCTGGACTTATATTCAGACGAAAATAGAAGCATCGCATATCGCTGGCATTTGCTGAATCCACATTAAAACGATTTTTGTCTTATGTCTCAATGTTCTTTCAGACAACAGACAACGGAACAACAACAACAACAACAACTAAGGCGCCACCAGTGACCGGACAACCGAACAACTGCTGTGGTTAGAAAGTTTCTTCTGCTACCAGGGCAAGAGATGGAAGAGAGAGCCAAGCTTGCCCGTCATTTTTGACGGGCAAATAGCTAGTTTTAATTAATGATAGGCCGATAGTCATAAACGCTCCTTTTGCACTCGTTTGAATCGTTTAACCACAAAACACTGGTCTACGTCGCCCCCTAACCCCCAAATGAGCGTTGAAAATAATTCGCGTTTTTAGTCTTCCACCCCCCTCGCACTTGTGTTTGAAAGTGGTTTAGCAGTGAGCGAGGTAATACCTCACTGATATTTTTACAAACTGATCGGCGGCTGATTGGATCAGTGCAGTGCGACCTGTGAGACGATTGCGAATTTATATAGCGCCGTGTTCTTTTTTTGGTGTCTTACTTACTTCTGTTATGACTTTCCAGCAGATTGCGCCAATCGGGAACAGTTGGAGCAGTTGAAGGAGAGGATAGACAACCAGACGAAGCTGATCAATGACCTTGAGAAGGTCATCACTGACCTTGTTTCGCTGATCAGAAACCTTACCTTAGGTACTGTGAACGGCAAAACAAGGTCAAATTATTAGTCATCATCATCATCAGCAGCAGCAGCAGTAGCAGCAGCAGCATCGTCATCATCATCATCATCACCATTATCGTCATCATCGTCATCACGATGATGATGATGATGATGATGATGATGATGATGATGATGATGATGATGATGATGATGACGATGATGATGATGATGATGATGATGATGATGATGATGATGATGATGATGATGATGATGATGATGATGATGATGATGATGATGATGATGATGATGATGATGATGATGATGGTGGTGGTGGTTTAATTCGGCATTTTTCAGCATTTGACGCAAATAATTTACTTCTTAAATATTAATCTGCTTCACAAAATGACGTCACGTGTTGTTAGTGCTACTGTGACGTTTCAGGAGTCATTCCAACGAGCACCTGTCCATCTGGCTTCGTCGGTGGTACACCTGGGGTTCCCAACTGCTACCTGGTCTACCGTCAGATGATCCAGATGGCTGAGGCCGCGCTGCGCTGCTCCGATGACTACGGGGCCAGTCTGCTGAGCATCCGGTCGACTGCGGAGGAGCAGTTCCTTCGAGGTCTCATCGGTGATGGCTCCGCCGGTGGCACAGGTAGGCGCGCCTGGCCAGGTGGGCCCAGGTGAACGAGTCTGCCAGTTGGTAAAGCTGGAGGACTGTTGTTGCTGGTGATGGTGGTGAGTGTGAAAAGAACTGCAGAAACAAAACGAATCTGATCCCATCTTGAACTTCTATAGCGCCGCTTCGTGAGTGATTACAAGCATCAGCCGATGGGACACCAGATCACAAGGCGCTATATAAATTAAATTGCTCTTGCTGATCACCAATTGGAGAATTGATTGATTGGTTGATCGATTGATTGATTGATTGATTCGATGTTTCAGGCGGAAGTCAACTGGCTGAATACTGGACGGCGGGTATGTTCAACTTTCCGACCAGTACCTGGGTCTGGTACGACGAAAGCCTGCGTACCAAGAGCGCCTATGCGTACCGGAAGTGGTACAACGGCGTCGAACCCGTACCGGCGGACGAAAACGACGTCTGCATGACCTTGAACTATGACCCGGGCACAGGTCAAGACTACTGGCGGAAAAAGCACTGTTTTATGCCAACGTACTTCATCTGCCAAGTACCGAAGAAGTGTATTTGACCACATACTTCGTATAAAAATTACGCGGACATTTTTATATTTTTGTAGGTGATAAATGTCATGTTCACAATCTATGTTTTAAGTCACAGATGTAACCTTCTATTAGGTCTCTAGGCTCGAGTCCAGCCGCCTCCCCACCCCCCGGTTTTTGAGAACCTCCCATAGGGAAGGGACAGTGGCGGCTTCACGATTCGGCAAGTGGGAGGGCCATTGGGGTGGCAGCTTCTAAGCATGGACGGCCAACCATTTGTCGATAGGTATGTAGTATTAAGTATAGGGTCCCAACAGGGAGGACCACTGGGGGCAGGCATTCAATAGAGGGTACGGGCCCCCGGACCGCCGATGTGGAGCCGCCACAGGGAAGGGAGAAGGTATAGGGGTTGAGTGACTGGGTCCTCACTCACTCTATCATCCAAGTCTGTGCCAATGTTCTAAGTTCTAGTTTCTTCTAAAATCTATAATCAGTTTTGCATGGCATGTTTTGGTGGGATTAGTTGGGTAGACTTAAGCCTACTCTAGCCTTTAATAAAATCCGCCTACGATGGTTGGGGAGTGAGTGTTTGATGAATGGATTAATTGATGGATGGATGGATGGAAAAGAAAAGACAACGAGAAAAACAACGCCAGTCTACACGGATGCATCATTGTACAAATCATCATCTGTCTGTCTTTCTGTCTGTCTGTCTTTCTATCTGTCTGTCTTTCTATCTGTCTGTCTTTCTATCTGTGTCTTTCTATCTGTCTGTCTGACTGTCTATCTAATACACAGACTGTATCCTATATAGGCTGTATCCTATATACTAGTTAGTATATAGAGTTTTATCCATTTTACTGTATAAATATTCAGCTCTTCTATAATTATTATTTGTCTACAGTCAAACGCTCACACAATCATGTAAAGTAAGTGTTTGCAAAGCGTTTTAAAAAAATATTTTACCATTTTAAAACTGGACCCAATTGGCACGGTTGTATAATTTTCACAATAACGAGACAAATCTATTGATCATCTTTGCGTTATTTTGCATTATCACAAAAATTATGTTCGATTGTCAACAGTCACACCTATAGACAGGTAAGCTACCTATAGAGATTGACTTATTACGTGCAATACATCATGGAGACAGGGAGGGGCGGGAAAAGTGACTTATAAAACGTATTCAGGAAAGAAGATCACGAATATAGAGGACTTTGGATTTTTATAGCTCAAATTTGTCCTTAAGTAAGTAAGTAAAATCTCGTGGATGTCTATAGCGCCTTGGAAATCAGCACAACAGTAGCTGCTTATTCTTAGGCGCTCAGCCTTTCCTAAAATAGCTATGGGAAAGGTATATGATCAGCCAGGCATAATAGCCAACATCCGAAGGGCAGTGAGGCTAGGCTGTTACAGCTATGGAGGAAATGATTTCAGAAAAAGGAAGGATTTAAGCTTAGACCTGAAGACTTTAACGGCGATTCAAAAATTGCTTTTACGACCCCCACACAGCCCATCGAGTATTTCAGTTTCCCTCCCTCATTTTCTAGCGGCCAAGATGGGTCCATCTAAAAGACGTAACGTAAAAGACGCAGGAAGCGGTAGACAGGGTGGCGTAGTCGTAATGAATGGATTCGTTGTTGGTGTGGCCTTGGGAGGCGACAGAATTTAATGACGCCGACGCGTGGAAAATCGCATCGGATGGAATAAGTTCGGATGTCTGAATTCAACGTTTCTGCTCCTGCTTTCTTCCAGTCAGTCAGTCGTTCGTCTATCACGTTATTCGATGATAATTATCATTCAGGTATGACTTGATCATACTTACTTTTTGCCAAAGCCGACTGGTGACAGAATGCGCTTTAAGTAGGTAAGCTTTCATTTCCAGTGTGTGTGTGTGTGTGTGTGTGTGTGTGTGTGTGTGTGTGGGTGTTTGTCGACGGTTTTCGGATTCCACTCGGTGCGAATTTACCTTTCGCGCAGACGTCGTGCGTTTTTTCTAATCTCAAATTCCAGGCTTTGCAGCAAAAAACCAGAGACAGACAGACAGAAAGACAGACAGACAGACAGACAGACAGACAGACAGACAGACAGACAGACAGACAGACAGACAGACAGTGAGAGACGCCGACTGTGGCTGCGTGGCAGATCGGAGGAGAGGACGGGGTCGGTACCGGCCTCGCTGGCCGCCGTCGGTGGCTGCTGCCGTCGGGGCGGACGAGAGGGTGGGACAGGCCCCCCGGACTCCGGCAGTCGGTCGGTCGGTCGGTCGTAGCCCGACTCCTTCTTGCCGTCCGCATTATGTGCAGCGGAGGGCAATGCCAGGGCGGAGATCATCTCGAAAGAACAGCGGCGGGGGTATGACACGGAAAGAGGTGGAGAGGTGGGTGGGGTGGGTCGGTGGGATGGAGAGGGAGAGGGAGGGGTGGGTGGAGCGTAGAAGAAATTTTAATTAAGATTAAGCTGAGAGAGAGAGAGAGAGAGAGAGACAGAGAGAGAGAGAGAGAGAGAGAGAGACAGAGAGAGAGAGAGAGACAGAGAGAGAGAGAGAGAGAGTCAACTGCGTAGAAGGGCGGACTGCGCATGCGCCGGTCAAGGTCGTTGTCGGGGTTTTTTTCTCTTTCCAGACTGCGGGCTGGCGGGCGGGGGCTGTGACCGTTGAGACTGGAAGCGCCCGGGGCCGCCGAGACGGATGGACGGACGGGCGGAAGAAGGGAAGGGCGGGAAGAGGAGGGGCGGTGGGGAGGAGGAGGTGTCTAGCCTTGCATCCTGTGTGCGATCGAGACTGCCGCTGGGTCGGCGGTGATGATGATGGTGATGATGACGACGACGGTGATGATGATGATGATGATGATCGCTGAAGTGACGGATTGACTCTGAGATTTTCAGACGGATTCTGCCGACCGGAACTGGTTCCAGGACGGAGGAACCGGAGAGGATGGATTCTGGATTCTGATGAGAGAGTATTCTAACCGAGCGGTAAGATCAGACGAATGACGAAACTCATTCTTCCTTCGATGTATCCCGATGCGCTTCTTTATACTATATAAGATATGTACTGCATGTATGTATGTATGTGTATATATATATATATATGTATATATATATATATATATTAATATATATATCTTGTATTAATGCCCTCTCCCCACTCCGAATTTTTTGGATTTGACCAAAAACGAGGAACTGCGATTGAAATCAAGGGGCGACCCTCAACTGATTCCAAGGGCATTACTAAAATAGCGCTATAGAAGTTCAACGACGACAATGATGATGATGATGATGATGATGATGATGGTGGTGATGATGCTGCTGATGATGATGATGATTGATGATGATTTAAAATGATTATGATGAGTCATAATGTATTTAAAATGATGATGTTGATAATAATAATAATAATAATAATAATAATAATAATAATAATAATAATAATATAATGCTTTGCAGTTCGGCACGTATGCCTTGTGGAATCTTTCTCCAGTATTTTCGTAATTGGAAAAAACCTTAATGGTTGGAACCATCAGAGTTCAAAAAATTTTAGTGGTGGTGGGGGTGGGTGAGCAGTTGCGTACAGATATATAGAAGACTTGTGCATACAACATATATATATATACACTGTATATGTATATATACAGATATATATATATATATATGACATTTTATATGTGCCGGTATATATTCAAAGCTTATATATATATATCTATCGCTTTCCTGTAACGTTGTCTAAACCTTGGTGCGGATTGTGAAGGATAAGAATTGGAAGAACTGTACTTCACTCCTCCTCCTCCCTCTCCTCCTCTCCCCCTCCTCCTCATCCTCTCCCTTCCTCCTCATCCTTCTCCTCCTCCTCCTCCTCCTCCCTCGCCAACATGACATTCCAGTGGCTGGTCCGTGAAACGAGGAAAGTAGAAATGGAAATAATACATGCGTCGGAGAATGTGGAAAGTCTTTCTCCTCTCTCTCATTATACGAAACAATCGATGGAGGGATGGAGGGAGGAATGGAGGAAAAGAAGGAGAGAGAGAAGAGAGAGAGAGAGAGAGAGAGAGAGAGAGAGAGAGAGAGAGAGACAGAGACTAAAGCTCCGGGGAATAAATCAGGGAATATCGGTATCGCTGGAAAACGAAAGGAGAGACGGAGATAGGCAGGCGGACAGAGACAAAGAGAGAGAGAGAGAGAGAGAGACGTGCAGAGAAGCTGGCACTTATACCGTCGAGACAGGCGTCACGTGACCATGGAATCCTCTGGTACTAAAAAACAACACAGACTTCTGACTTCGTATTGATTGAAATCAAAAATCAACAAGTGTTTTCCCTACACAATATTTTCCTTTTCTTATATATATATATATATATATATATATATATAATGCATATATATAATGCATATATATATATGCATACATTATATTTTGCATATTGCAATATATAATGTTGTGATATGTTGTATTTCGATTACTTTCTTACTTATCTTGTATCTTGATTTAGAGTCTTTGGTTTGGACTCTATAGCTTTTCCGTTTTGGTTGTTGCTGATTAAATTATGTTTGCGATAATGAAATCTTTAAAATCAACCAAATTTCTCTTAATAATATAGCATCGCGGTCCAAGCCTCTAACAATATACATGCTATATATCAATCAATCATACGCATATGTATATATAATATATATATATATGCGTATATATCCCAAATCTCTCTATATATAAATATATATTATATATATATATATATCCCAAAGCAATATATATATATATATATATATATATATATATATATATATATATATATTATATTGCTTTTGGGATCATTTTATACAGTATAGATGAGCACGTCATGTTTCTGTAAACATCGTTATAGCGGCAAATGGTTTTCTGCTTCGAACTTAACTCTGATTTAGGTTCGCAGAAGAAACCGCAGAACCAAAAAAAACTGCATAACAATAAAAGGCGTCTGACTGGGTCTCTCTCTCTCTCTCTACGACGACCCAGTTGCATACTAAACAGGCCTTTCGGCATCGATACATAATTTCCTTCTTCATTGGCGCAGGTGACTTATAGACGAGAAGGGAAAATGCTATGTCTTTTTAAGCATTGGTTGATTATATGTTCAAATATGAGCCAATGGAAGCCATTGTAACTGATTCTGACAGTATATCTTGAATGTTGGGGTTGGTTCCTTTTTTCGGAGGGGGTGGGGGTGGTGGTGCGGTTGTAAATTCTGAAATAACTATTTTAATTGTCACTAGATAGCGTCTATATCTATGGTAAAGACAGCCGAACGTAGAAGCAAGCTTTCCACCATTTTCCACTTGATGTTGCCATGGTAACCGTTGTCAAGATATCTAAAGAGTAAGGATATCATTGACAACACACACTGTCTGTCAAATGGAGGAAAACTTGTTTCACTTTCAGAATGGGGGGGATGTCCACCACCGGCACTTACACATATACAAGATATCCTTTCTATTTGACTTGGGGTTCAGGCTTAGAGGGAGAGGCTTGGCTTCGCTTATGGTGATGGTGATGATGATGATGATGATGATGATGATGATGATGATAAGGAGGAGGAGGAGGAAGAGAAAGAGAGGAGGAGGAGGAGGAGGAGGAGGAGGAGGAGGAAAGGACATAGCCCCCAGTTGAGGTAGTAGGTTGTATAGTCAGAGTTATACCAAATTCTTGGCGGACTGTACAACCGGCTAGCTTTTCCTGGGGCGTGCTTAGCCACACGACCACAGACCACCGATCACCAACAAGAGTCACTTGACCACTGACGCGCATGCGCAAACGAACCTTTTATCGTCATTCTGCAATCATTCTTATCGTCGTCGTCGTCGTCGTCGTCATTATCTCGATCTTTAGTCAACGATGTCGTCTGCCGACAGGTGACGTCACTGCCTGTACGCAGACGACCGAATGATTAATATATAAACCCCGCGGCCATCTATCGACCGGTCGCCAAACTAAAGCTCTGACTGATGTCTGCATCGATATTCCGGGCGAACAAGAACAAGAACAAGAGTCCGGCTGTCGCTTCCGGTCTGCTGCGCATGCGCGCGCGGCGAATAATGCACAGACATTCGATTCAATTCGTAATAGAGGCGATTTTTTCTTTGTAAAGTTATGAATGCGTGTCCTTTTTCTTTGTGATCGCACGGCGTGCGTTTTGGACGAAGACGTCGCAGTGGAGGGGGGTTAATCGCACCGAGTGGAGGTCGTTGCTCTGTCCCTGAGACCTTAACTTGTGTCTTGTTCGTCTACCTTTGGACACGGGATGAGGTCTTGGGTGCGAAGCGGTAACCGTTGTGTCGTTCTCGACTGCGTGCGATTTGTACGTTCGCAGCGTTGGCCGAAAGGCTGTTTGCACGGGACAGAAAGCTAGAATACTAGCGTAATGGATTACATATACAGTATCATACATCATGTACCGGCGTACAGTACCGTTAAGAATATGCTTTTAAATCTGCAAACTTTTTGTAGCGCATATATTTCTCATTTCTCACGAATCTAGTTACGTTACAAACTCGATATAGGCTACTGTATCTGCCATATATATATATATATATATATATATATATATATATATATATATATATATATACTTATTTCATATTTTACAATTCTGTTAAATAAATTCGTTATCATAATAAGTGCGACATTTAACAGCAGATAGTAGGACCTATAAGCACGCCACTGTCTCGGTTCCACGTGGGGGATGAGTGGGGATGCATGCCCCCACCGGACTTTTTTTGCTAGTAAAAAACTATTTTCCGGTAAAAGTCTAGAGTAAAATTCGGGAAAAACTGCCTGTTTTTGCTTGTAAGCATTTTCTTTTTCGGCAAAGTTTATTGATTTTTCGCCTTCTATTTTCATCCCCTCCTCACCAACTTCCTATGAATTCATTCACCCCCCACCAAGAAATCCTGGAACCGCCACTGGTTTCAGTTAAACACTGTTATGTGACATCTTTGCGTCATTCGTCAAATCATGGTCAATAAATATTCTACTGAATTTCTGATGTCAATATAACAACGGGTCTATTGAATGATTGGTCGATCGATTGATTGATCGATTGATTGGTTAGTTGATGGACTCATCATTCGTTCATTCGTTCCTTCCTTCAATCATTACATTACGTTCATAAAGGAGCCTACGTTGTTATTTTAGTAATATTTCAAGCATTTCAGATCTGTTGACGACGGTCGGCGCGTTGCCAAGCAACTCGTTGCCACGGCGATGACGTCACTTAGGTCGGTGCTGATTCGCTGTCTTTAACGATGAAGAATGCCATGAGAATTACGACTGCCTACAACAAACAGAGGTCACGGGGTCGTGAGTCACATGACCTCCTGATTAATTAATTATTCATAAGCAGTTGAGGTAGCCTTCATATCGGAGGAGTTTCAAGGAATAGAATAGTTGGATTTTATTTAGTTGTTTATTATATATATTGGTAATTTATTTTATGAAATTTTTATGGACCTACCTGGATGATGATTGCCAGACTGAATCCAAAGATTATCCCGGATCGATAAGGATTCAGCTCTTCCCCAACTTTATCCCAACATCCCTAAACAAATCCCAATAGAATTTGGGATTAACTTGAAAAGGACCAACGGAAGATTATTCCTGTGAAATAATTTCCCCTCATCATCATCACTCATCATCATCATCATCATCATCATCATCATCATCATCATCATCATCATCATCATCATCATCATCATCATCATCATCATCATCATCATCATCGTCGTCGTCATCATCATCGTTGTCGTCGACATCATCATCATTGAACTACTATAGCGCCATTCTAATAATGTTCTTGATATGAATCTTAAGCACTCGTTGTCAAATCCAACAATTCGTGATTCCCAAAGCGAAACCGAAAGCAGTGCATTTTTGGGTATCGCTTTCGAGTTCTATAATTGATTTTCGAAACAACATTTAAAGGATAAGATGCTACATCGGCGCAACGTTGGAAATTCCGTTGTGAAATTCCACGCTCATGAGAAATAGAAAGCGAAACTGCACAGTAGGCCTATAAAGAAGCGAAACTGAAACAACTTCAAAATTTTTTCAAAATAGAAATTCAAACCGAAACCTCGAGTTTTTTTTTGATAATGGAAAACGAAAGTCAGAATAAACAGGCACCTACCATTTTGTAGTTGGAATTGGTATCGTTTGGATGAACGGCACAGTAGTCGTCTACGAATTTAATGGCTGGATAAACCCCTTCTGATTTACAGCAGGCCAAAGGAGTTTCCAGGACGTACGAGGCCTCAACGTTGTTCATCTTAAGCGTCCTGTTTTGAGGCCAAGGAGAATGTTCGATGTAATAGAAGTCTTCGTAACCAGTCAATCCGCAGCATTTCACCTGAGAAGGACTAGTACTGTTATTAGCTGTACGCTTTCTTTACGGTATTATTATCATAGATGCAAAAAACGTTGGAAACTAACAAAAAACCGTTTAAAAACGTAAAAGACGTTACAAAAATAAAACACGTTAAAAACGTTGAATAAAAAACGTTACCGACATTTATCTGAGCGATACTAGGGAATGTGCCTTATCCACCCAAGGGGGAATAAACAATCAGGTCACACTATGCAAAACGACTGTGAAATGAAATAAACAGCAATAATAATACTGGCATAAATTGCTTACTTACTCTATGTTGTAAGTAAGTAAGTAAAGCGGCATGACCTACTAATAAGCAATCGACTATACTCTATAGATAAACAGCAGTCCCCCTCTCCGTGCCTTCGCCATTTTATCTAATAGGCTGTTACCGCAATGACAACGATTTTTGCATAATAACTGATACTTTGGTCTTTCTTTTGCCTTTTGACGTATAATCCAACAACTAGAATAGAAGTGAATGCCTATTTAGGATTTTGGCAGTTCGAATTATTCAAGAATTATATCGAATCTGGGATTTTCTTCCAAAAGGCGCTATATAACGTCGAATGACGTCATACCTGAATCATGATGATGTTCCAGGCCATGGAGAATATCCCGGGGTCAGTTAGGTCAACGTACTCGTGGACAAGGGTGTAGTTGGCGGCCTCGATGAACTTCGAATTGAACTGAAAATACCAGAAGACAAATAATTCACGGCACACACACACACATACACACAGACAGACACACACACAGGACACACACAGAGACAGACACACAGACACACACAGACACACTGGTGGACAAAACTGTACCCAAACCTTGAATTCTGTCCGCCTATCTTGCATCTTATTATTATTATTATTATTATTATTATTATTATTATTATTATTATTATTATTATTATTATTATTATTATTATTATTATCTGTATTGCAGCATTTGACTCACCGTACCGCTGAAGAAGACGGCGACGAGGACAATCTGTACGATGACAATGAGTCCAAGGATAACCATGTACTGCAAAACCAACAGCAATACATCCAATGCCAACAAACATAAACATAAAGAGTGACAGTGAAAAAGTGAGCAATAGGCAATTGGTTGGTTGATTGTGTTGGTAGCGACGGGATGGAGAGGGTATATCGGTATATATACCCCCCCAAAAAAAAAAACAGGCTACCTTAAAATTCTTAATGTGTTTTTTCAAGATTTGCAAATCTTTTAAAGATTTATACCCCCAAATCACATTATACCCCCCACCCCAATCAAATTCCCGGCTACGCCCCTGACCACTCTCTGCTCTCCGCTGCCTAGGTGAGCGACTCACAATCTTGAGCAGTATGGTGAAACTGGTACCGCAGTACCCGAGCAGGGCGATACCGGCAAATACTCCGCCCACGACGACCAGGGCTATGCCCGCCGGAAGGATGTACTGCGTGAAATCGCTCGAAACGGCCTTGTCCAGGGAATTCTTGTCCACCAAATTCAACGTACCTACAGTTATATAGTACAAATAAAACCATGTACTGTACGTAAGTGGGTAAGTAAAATCTCGTGAATTTATGTAGCGCTTTTGTTTATGGCACAGCAGTCGTAACTGCTTATTTGAAACGGTCGTTGACAAAAAGTGGGGATTTATCAGGGCCGTTTTAAGGCATAGACATGGTAGGCGCGCGCCTAGGGCCGCGCGATATATGAGTGGCCCAGGGGTGTGTGAAAAAAATAATGTATAAAATAAGGCCATCGCTGCTTTGTTTTGTTCGACTTTTATTAACCCCTTAACCGTGTATTTAACTGTAACTCGATGTAAAATGGACGGATATATCCGGGATCCCCAGTTAAGGGGTTAATTTTCTCATGCAAAAGCAAAACAAGCAGAAGCAAAAACGGTCATCACTACTTTTTAAAAACTGCCTAGGGCCCCAAACTTCTAAAAACGACACTGCGGTCAATTGGGGGTCATTTTATCCTAAGGGGTCATTCATCGTGGGAGTGGGTTGGTTGGATGCAATCGCCTGCATGAGCGCCCGCAGAAATTTTTCCAGGGGGGGGGCAAAACACATTATAATTTTTAACACAATGGTCACGGCCAATATTGTAACAAGGCTTTCAAATTTCACTGTGAAATATTGGTATTTGCATTTTCCAGGGGAGAGGGCAAGTGTCAAGTGCCCCCTCTTGCCCATGATCGCCTGTGATATTTTTTGACGTGAAGCGTGATGTTTCGTCTGAGAAAGAACTAACTTAGAACGCTGTAGATCATTCCCTGAAGGATCAAGGCGAAGGATCCTTTGGATAATCCAATCAGAGCTCCACCGACCCCTGCCACCGCCAGACCACACAGCTGCAACAGAACATCATTATCATCATCATCCGTCATCATCATCATCATCATCATCATCATCATCATCCGTCATCATCATCATCATCATTCGTCATGATTCGTCGTCACCATCATCATCATCATCATCATCATCATCATCATCATCATTCGTCGTCGTCATTCGTCATCATTCGTCGTCATCATCATCATTCGTCGTCGTCATTCGTCATCATTCGTCGTCGTCATCATCATCATCATCATCATCATCATTCGTCGTCATCATTCGTCGTCATCATCATCATCATCATCATCATCATCATCGCTGAACTTCTATAGCGCCACTTTAGTAAAGTTCTTGACATCGTCAGTCGATGGTCTACCCTAAAATTAAAGTGATATCCTGCGAAACTTAAATTATAGCGCTTCAGGAATGTATATAGGGATAATAGGGATAATGGCTAAGACGAAATGAAAGTATCAGGTTTGTTGTGTTTGACGAAATGCTATGACGCCACATCAACAGATTCATTAATTATAATTAATTATTATTTATAATTAATTACTTTATATTAATCGAGATTTTGTGTGTGCTAACTATATAATTCCTACCAATATTACGCCGTTGAGGATTCCGAGAATCAATTTGAAAATACAGGCACAGAGGCAGCAGGCACCCATTTTGCTCTCTCTCTCTCTCTCTCTCTCTCTCACAAGTTCACGGAACACAATACAACCGGATACCTGCAAATGAGTGCAGTAAATACACTATATCATTGATTTATCGGGTTTTCAGGGGTTTAGTCGCCTCGCTGGTCGATGTTGTCTCTAGCGGATGGAAAACGCGGCTTAAGTCAATTCCAGTGTCCAAGGAGTGACACTGTCGAGAAGCAACTATAGCGCCAATGGCTGTGCTAGAACCCACAGCTATTTTAAGAAAGGCTGAGCGAGCGCCTAAGAATAAACAGCTACTGTTGTGCTGCTATCCAAGGCGCTATAGAAATCCAAGAGATTTTACTTACTTACTTAGAACGAGAGACATCAACCAGTGTTTTATCCAGACTCCAAGCCTTTGGTGGAAGGGGAATTGACTTGGCTGGAGGGGAAGAGACATAGTTCAATGCAAAAATTTGCGTCAGTGCTGAAATTTGGAGGAGGAATATTGAGATTTAGGGGGCGAATATCCCCCTAACAGGCCTCGATAAAACACAGGACACATCAACAAACGAATGTTCTACAGAGTATATTATGGAATGATAAGTAAGTCGGTCGAGGATTGAGCGTGTCTTAAGAAAACTGGTTCACTGCATCACAGATTTTATAGACAACAACACAAAATTATAAATTGGATTCCCCTTGTGACCAGGGGCGGCGCTAGGGGGGTGGGTCCGTGGGTCCGGACCCACCCAGTCTCGGGCACGGACACCCGAGGAAATAGTGCAAATCTGCAGGGAAATTATGATTTCGAGTGGGGGAGATGGGGATGGGTAGTCTGAGCCTGGTACTGGTTGTGTAGATTACATTAGACCCACCCAGCCAACAAAACCCAGCGCCGCCCTTGCTTGTGACAGAAGCCAATGAATGCAGAGGCATAGCAGTCATATGGACAACCTGGCCAAATGCCAAGGGCCCCCGACGTGCAATGGGCCCCCGACCCGAGCCAAAGAGTTTTTTCTCTCGCAAACTTGTAAAGAAGTTATCAGATCGAAAGACCGACAAGCAAAAAAGGTCGTCAACATTTTTACAAACTTGTCAGATCGTCTCTGGAAAGGGCCCCCTGCCCGTTTTTTTTCAAGGGCCCCCGAGCATATTGCTACGCCACTGAGTGAATGGAAGAATTATCGAACAGTCCGCGAATTATGGTGTGCGAATATTTCAGCGTGTTAAACAAATTCTCTGACAAAAGCCATATTTTCGTTTGTCCCCATCTTCATTGCATCAAATCCTATACAAGAATGGTCAATACAGTGGATCCCATTTAATCGCATAAGCAAGGCTTGCACGGCACCTATGCAATTAAGCGGGTTTCACTGTATATCCCGTCTCATTTTTGTTCTACAGCGTTCGAAATGCGACGCCTTCCACTTCTGCCGCAAGTTTATTCACGCAGTAGAACGCACTGAGCGAAAGGGTTGAAAATTAAATGCAAATACGTGCTCTAACCAGGGGCGTAGCCAGGAATTTGATTTGGGGATATAATGCGATTTGGAGCGTATAGATCTTAAAAACTTTGAAAATCTAAAAAACACATTAAAGACTTTAAGGTAGCCTGATTTTTTTATTTCGGGGGGGTATATATATCGATATCCACCCCGTTGCTACGCCCTTGGCTCTAATCTGGACCATTAAAGCATGAAATCAATTATATACCGTAACTTAGCGACAAACTTCAGGTACATTAATCCATTTTACAAGTAAATTCCATACAATACATCGAAACGTAGTTTTACAGTACAGAGTCTGTAGCCAATTAATCGCAGTTATTATTCTGCATATCCTACCGTAGCTCGGTTTTAGAAGTTGATTCTCTAAATAAAACTGTCCACAGAATGCGCTTTTAACTGGTTTTATGTTTTCATTCGTGGAAGTCACGTGATGAAACATTGCTAATATGCCGGCAAGACATGCCATATAATGATTAAATGATTTGAGTGACTGTGCACATGGGTGGGTGTGTATGGGAGCGCGTGCTGTCCGTTGGTTTAGCAAAGAAAGTCGTACTTGAATTAAATTAGAGAACAGAAATTAGTTATAATATGTTGCAGTAATACGACTTATATGAAGATACATGAACAAGTGTGAACAAGAGACTAATAGATAGAGAGAGAGAGAGAGAGAGAGAGAGAGAGAGAGAGAGAGAGAGAGAGAGAGAGAGAGAGAGAGAGAGAGAGAGGAGAGAGAAATAAACAGCATAGGAGAGAATGTAGACAAAGAGAGAGGGAGAGAGAGAGAGAGGAGAAAGAGAAAGAGAGTGTGTGTGAGAGAGGGAGAAAGAGTAAAAAATAAACAGCATAGGAGAGAATGTAGGAGAGAATGTAGACAGAGAGAATGTAGACAGAGAGAATGTAGACAGAGAGAATGTAGACAAAGAGAAAGAGAAAGAAAGAAAGAAAGAGAGAGAGAGAGAGAGAGAGAGAGAGAGAGAGCATGAATAAGTTTATAGTTACTTGTGTACCATTTGCAACCGCAGAGACGTCTATAAAGCAATAAAAACAATTAATTCATTATTATATTGCCTTCTTCCTAAATGTCTGCGACCTTTGAGTTTTAGTCATCGTCGCTTTCAAGTGCGGTTGCGCTTATAATAATTACATGGTGTCTCGCGTAACTTACATAAAATTAGCTGCTAACGAGTGGCGTGGCTAGGGTACGGCAGATAGCCTGATAAAATTATAGGGCAGGTGCCCCCCTGGGCGCCACTTGAAGGGGCGCCAAAATCTCTGTGATCATGCTCTCTACTCGGCGGCGTACAGAAAGAGAAGAAACTGAGAAAACTGACTTTGAGCACGTGATCATAAACCAGTTCGCATCAGTAAAAGCAAGAAAAGTGCATCTGTAGTTTTAATCTTGCGTCAATCAAATGTCACGATTTGTCAGTTCCCGATTTCTTGACTGGCCAATTTAGTGTTAATTTTCTGACCACCCTGCTATGAAAGCCAAATACCGTAGGTACGCCCCAGCTGCTAATTCAACTTTGCCCAGCGGGGGTTTCGCAAATACCTCTTAAGTACTTACCAGAAATAAATAAGTGTTTCATGGCAAAGAGTGCTTTGAACGCCGTAACAGCAATTTGTCTCAACATGCTCTGATTAAATTTATAGGCAAACAGTCCATGCATTGAGTTCTATTGATACAGTCACTGAGCACTTCATATCTGCAAATTAAACCGCCTTCCTACACAACTTTAACAACTAAAGTACTTTTAGACTTTGGCCAACTATGAAACCGTTCACACGCTTAACAGTGAATTCTAAAATATTGTGGTTGAAAACGTTTGCAGAGCCCCCCTCTATTCCAGGGCCGGATTAAGGTCCGAGTGGGCCTGGGGCTGAGAAAAAAGGCCGTCGCCTATACTGAAAATCTCTGACAAGCAAAAAAAGGTTATCTCGAAAATCGGTGGGCCTATTTTCATGATGGGCCGGGGGAGCTACAGCCCCCTCAGGCCCCGCCTTAATATGGCCCTGCCCTATTCCTGACTCATGCATGGTTGCGCCACTGCCCTCTCTCTATTCACCTATCTGCCTTCTTCCGTCTTTCTATCCATCCTTCTTCTGTCTCTTTCGCTGTCTTCCTCTCTTGTCTCCATCTCTCCATCGTACATAGCTAATCATTTTTGAATTAGTAAAATGCACATTATTAGTTCTACAATCGAAGTCACACTATTTTGTCGATGACGTCGTTGTCTTTGGATATGTCCATTTCTTTGAGAATATATACACCAACGCCAGTAAGTAAGTTAGTAGGCCTAAGTATGCTATTTGACTAGAGTACTATCAAGAAATAAATACCCAAATAATTTTCTCAGAAATTCATCAATGGTGGGGTGGGGGCGGGAGCGGGGGCGGGGGCGGTGGGGGAATGCATCCCCAGTCATCCACAGAAGTCGTCTTGTTCAGTTGACGCACAAACTGTCTGCATGTCAAAATATCTCCATATTCAAAGAGTAAATATGCACAGGAATTTATCAATTTAATCAGATAAATACATTCTTATCGCCTAATTCAAATTTAAAGTCGGTCTTCAGCTTCCCAAATACGATTCGGCCTGGAATATTCGCTACTTGGCAACCGTTTCCGTGACAACGGCCTACTTCGAAATAACGGAGCTGCTCGTCTCCTTGACAACGATGCCAGCCATCGTCGCAATGACGCTCTAAAAATAGAAATTCGGGGGTCAAGGTCGCCTGTCTCTCACCGTAATAATGACCTAATTCGTCGTAATTCTGATCGTAAATATCGCAATTTTAGAAAAAACACCTTAGCTCTGTATATTCCACGTGTTTTCTGCACATTGGCGCAATCCTGTTATCAACATTGTGGGGGGGAGGATAGAGAAGACATTTTAGAGTATGCCCACCCACCCGTTAAAGTGGTGGTCATTTTTGCCTGTCAGATTTTTATAGAGACTTCTAGAACCTTAAAGAAACGCAAAAAATGATTAAATTTTCTCCCGTTAAAGTAGTAAAGAAGAAAAAAACATTGGGGGACAAATGATACTTTATCCCTTCACTAATATTGGGGCAGGGGTATTTCAAGGATTATCAATTTGGGGGTTCGGTAAATTTTGGAGTTCCCCTGCCAAAAAGTCTGACAAGCAAAAATGGTCAATCCATCGCTGGAATTGGGGGATATTAGGCGTTGTGGATCTCAAATTGCGGGGGTTGAGGATGTTAGGGGTGTAAAAATACGCTGGAGGGCATTTAGACGAGAAGGGCATTACGACACGGAGAGCATTTGGACGCGGAGGGCATTTAGACGCGGTTAGCATTTGAACGCGGTGGGCATTCACAGTGCTTTCCATACAGACTTACTTAGCGTCCTAATCCACTTAAAATCACATTATTATTATTATTATTATTATTATTATTATTATTATTATTATTATTATTATTATTATTAGTAGTAGTAGTAGTAGTAGTAGTAGTAGTAGTAGTAGTAGTAGTAGTAGTAGTAGTATTTGGACGCGGAGGGCATTTAGACGCGGTGAGCATTTGGACGCGGAGGGCATTTGGACGCGGTGGGCATTTGGACGCGGTGGGCATTTGGACGCGGTGGGCATTCACAGTGGTTTTCATACAGGCTTCCTTAGCCTCCTAATCCACTTAAAATCACATTATTATTATTATTATTATTATTATTATTATTATTATTAGTAGTAGTAGTAGTAGTAGTAGTAGTAGTAGTAGTAGTAGTAGTAGTAGTAGTAGTAGTAGTAGTAGTATTTGGACGCGGAGGGCATTTAGACGCGGTGAGCATTTGGACGCGGAGGGCATTTGGACGCGGAGGGCATTTGGACGCGGTGGGCATTTGGACGCGGTGGGCATTTGGACGCGGTGGGCATTCACAGTGGTTTTCATACAGGCTTCCTTAGCCTCCTAATCCACTTAAAATCACATTATTATTATTATTATTATTATTATTATTATTATTATTATTATTAGTAGTAGTAGTAGTAGTAGTAGTAGTAGTAGTAGTAGTAGTAGTAGTAGTAGTAGTAGTAGTATTTGGACGCGGAGGGCATTTAGACGCGGTGAGCATTTGGACGCGGAGGGCATTTGGACGCGGAGGGCATTTGGACGCGGTGGGCATTTGGACGCGGTGGGCATTCACAGTGGTTTTCATACAGGCTTCCTTAGCCTCCTAATCCACAAAAATCATTATTATTATTATTATTATTATTATTATTATTAGTAGTAGTAGTAGTAGTAGTAGTAGTAGTAGTAGTAGTAGTAGTAGTAGTAGTAGTAGTAGTAGTAGTAGTAGTATTTGGACACGGTGAGCATTTGGACGCGGAGGGCATTTAGACGCGGTGAGCATTTGGACGCGGTGGGCATTTGGACGCGGTGGGCATTCACAGTGGTTTTCATACAGGCTTCCTTA
>CM030865.1:1112715-1207715 GCA_018105865.1 Metaphire vulgaris
TCATTCAGGCTTCCTTAGCCTCCTAATCCACTTAAAATCACATTATTATTATTATTATTATTATTATTATTATTAGTAGTAGTAGTAGTAGTAGTAGTAGTAGTAGTAGTAGTAGTAGTTTGGACGCGGTGGGCATTTGGACGCGGTGGGCATTCACAGTGGTTTTCATACAGGCTTCCTTAGCCTCCTAATCCACTTAAAATCACATTATTATTATTATTATTTATTATTATTATTATTATTATTATTTATTATTATTATTAGTAGTAGTAGTAGTAGTAGTAGTAGTAGTAGTAGTAGTAGTAGTAGTAGTAGTAGTAGTAGTAGTAGTAGTAGTAGTATTTGGACACGGTGAGCATTTGGACGCGGAGGGCATTTGGACGCGGTGGGCATTTGGACGCGGTGGGCATTTGGACGCGGTGGGCATTCACAGTGGTTTTCATACAGGCTTTTTTAGCCTCCTAATCCACTTAAAATCACATTATTATTATTATTATTATTATTATTATTATTATTATTATTAGTAGTAGTAGTAGTAGTAGTAGTAGTAGTAGTAGTAGTAGTAGTAGTAGTAGTAGTAGTAGTAGTAGTAGTAGTAGTAGGAGACGCGGACACGGTGATTTTGGACGCGGAGGGCATTTGGACGCGGTGGGCATTTGGACGCGGTGGGCATTTGGACGCGGTGGGCATTCATTCAGTGGTTTTCATACAGGCTTCCTTAGCCTCCTAATCCACTTAAAATCACATTATTATTATTATTATTATTATTATTATTATTATTATTAGTAGTAGTAGTAGTAGTAGTAGTAGTAGTAGTAGTAGTAGTAGTAGTAGTAGTAGTAGTAGTAGTATTTTGGACACGGAGGAGCATTTGGACGCGGAGGGCATTTGGACGCGGAAAGCATTTGGACGCGGTGGGCATTTGGACGCGGTGGGCATTCACAGTGGTTTTCATACAGGCTTCCTTAGCCTCCTAATCCACTTAAAATCACATTATTATTATTATTATTATTATTATTATTATTATTATTAGTAGTAGTAGTAGTAGTAGTAGTAGTAGTAGTAGTAGTAGTAGTAGTAGTAGTAGTAGTAGTAGTAGTAGTAGTAGTATTTGGACACATTTGGACACGGTGAGCATTTGGACGCGGAGGGCATTTAGACGCGGTGAGCATTTGGACGCGGTGGGCATTTGGACGCGGTGGGCATTCACAGTGGTTTTCATACAGGCTTCCTTAGCCTCCTAATCCACTTAAAATCACATTATTATTATTATTATTATTATTATTATTATTATTATTATTAGTAGTAGTAGTAGTAGTAGTAGTAGTAGTAGTAGTAGTAGTAGTAGTAGTAGTAGTAGTAGTAGTATTTGGACACGGTGAGCATTTGGACGCGGAGGGCATTTAGACGCGGTGAGCATTTGGACGCGGTGGGACGCATTTGGACGCGGTGGGCATTCACAGTGGTTTTCATACAGGCTTCCTTAGCCTCCTAATCCACTTAAAATCACATTATTATTATTATTATTATTATTATTATTATTATTAGTAGTAGTAGTAGTAGTAGTAGTAGTAGTAGTAGTAGTAGTAGTAGTAGTAGTAGTATTTGGACGCGGTGGGCATTTGGACGCGGTGGGCATTCACAGTGGTTTTCATTCAGGCTTCCTTAGCCTCCTGAGCATTTGGACGCGGTAGTAGTAGTATTTAGTAGTAGTAGTAGTAGTAGTGAGCATTTGGACGCGGTGGGCATTTGGACGCGGTGGGCATTTGGACGTGGGCATTCACAGTGGTTTTCATACAGGCTTCCAGGCTTAGCCTCCTAATCCACTAAAATCACATTATTATTATTATTATTATTATTATTATTATTATTATTAGTAGTAGTAGTAGTAGTAGTAGTAGTAGTAGTAGTAGTAGTAGTAGTAGTAGTAGTAGTAGTAGTAGTAGTAGTAGTAGTAGTAGTAGTAGTATTTGGACACGGTGAGCATTTGGACGCGGAGGGCATTTGGACGCGGTGGGCATTTGGACGCGGTGGGCATTTGGACGCGGTGGGCATTCACAGTGGTTTTCATACAGGCTTCCTTAGCCTCCTAATCCACTTAAAATCACATTATTATTATTATTATTATTATTATTATTATTAGTAGTAGTAGTAGTAGTAGTAGTAGTAGTAGTAGTAGTAGTAGTAGTAGTAGTAGTAGTAGTAGTAGTAGTAGTAGTAGTAGTATTTGGACACGGTGAGCATTTGGACGCGGAGGGCATTTAGACGCGGTGAGCATTTGGACGCGGTGGGCATTTGGACGCGGTGGGCATTCACAGTGGTTTTCATACAGGCTTCCTTAGCCTCCTAATCCACTTAAATCAAATTATTATTATTATTATTATTATTATTATTATTAGTAGTAGTAGTAGTAGTAGTAGTAGTAGTAGTAGTAGTAGTAGTAGTAGTAGTAGTAGTAGTACGCGTATTTAGACGTAGTAGTATTTGGACACGGTGAGCATTTGGACATTTGGACAGGGTTTTCAGGGCATTTGGACGCGGTGAGCATTTGGACGCGGTGGGCATTTGGACGTGGTGGGCATTCACAGTGGTTTTCATACAGGCTTCCCATTAGCCTCCTAATCCACTTAAAATCACATTATTATTATTATTATTATTATTATTATTATTATTATTATTATTATTAGTAGTATTATTAGTATTATTAGTAGTAGTAGTAGTAGTAGTAGTAGTAGTAGTAGTAGTAGTAGTATTTGGACGCGGAGGGCATTTAGACGCGGTGAGCATTTGGACGCGGAGGGCATTTGGACGCGGTGGGCATTTGGACGCGGTGGGCATTTGGACGCGGTGGGCATTTACAGTGGTTTTCATACAGGCTTCCTTAGCCTCCTAATCCACTTAAAATCACATTATTATTATTATTATTATTATTATTATTATTATTATTATTATTATTATTATTAGTAGTAGTAGTAGTAGTAGTAGTAGTAGTAGTAGTAGTAGTAGTAGTAGTAGTAGTAGTAGTAGTAGTATTTGGACGCGGAGTATTTGGACACGGTGAGCATTTGGACGCGGAGGGCATTTGGACGCGGAAAGCATTTGGACGCGGTGGGCATTTGGACGCGGTGGGCATTCACAGTGGTTTTCATACAGGCTTCCTTAGCCTCCTAATCCACTTAAAATCACATTATTATTATTATTATTATTATTATTATTATTATATTATTATTATTAGTAGTAGTAGTAGTAGTAGTAGTAGTAGTAGTAGTAGTAGTAGTAGTAGTAGTAGTAGTAGTAGTTGGACGTAGTAGTATTTGGACACGGTGAGCATTTGGACGCGGAGGGCATTTGGACGCGGTGAGCATTTGGACGCGGTGGGCATTTGGACGCGGTGGGCATTCACAGTGGTTTTCATACAGGCTTCCTTAGCCTCCTAATCCACTTAAAATCACATTATTATTATTATTATTATTATTATTATTATTATTATTATTAGTAGTAGTAGTAGTAGTAGTAGTAGTAGTAGTAGTAGTAGTAGTAGTAGTAGTAGTAGTAGTATTTGGACGACGGTGGGCATTTGACAGTGTATTTGGAATCGCGGTGGGCATTTGGACGCGGTGGGCATTTGGACACATTCACAGTGGTTTTCATACAGGCTTCCTTAGCCTCCACAAAATCCATTATTAAATTATTATTATTATTATTATTATTATTATTATTATTATTATTATTATTATTAGTAGTAGTAGTAGTAGTAGTAGTAGTAGTAGTAGTAGTAGTAGTAGTAGTAGTTAGTAGTAGTAGTAGTAGTGGACACGCATTTGGACGCGGTGGGCATTTGGACGCGGAGGGCATTTGGACGCGGTGGGCATTTGGACGCAGTGTTGGACGCGGCATTCACAGTGGTTTTCATACAGGCTTCCTTAGCCTCCTAATCCACTTAAAATCACATTATTATTATTATTATTATTATTATTATTATTAGTAGTAGTAGTAGTAGTAGTAGTAGTAGTAGTAGTAGTAGTAGTAGTAGTAGTAGTAGTAGTAGTAGTAGTTGGACACGGTGAGTAGTTGGACGCGGAGGGCATTTGGACGCGGTGAGCATTTGGACGCGGTGGGCATTTGGACGCGGTGAGCATTTGGACGCGTGGTTTTGGACATACAGGGCATTCACAGTGGTTTTCATAAAATCTTCCTTATTATTATTATTAAAATCACATTATTATTATTATTATTATTAGTAGTAGTAGTAGTAGTAGTAGTAGTAGTAGTAGTAGTAGTTGTAGTAGTAGTAGTATTTGGACGCGGAGAGCATTTGGACGCGGTGGCATTTGGACGCGGTGGGCATTTGGACGCGGAGGGCATTTGGACGCGGTGGGCATTCACATTCACAGTGGTTTTCATACAGGCTTCCTTAGCCTCCTAATCCACTTAAAATCACATTATTATTATTATTATTATTATTATTATTAGTAGTAGTAGTTAGTAGTAGTAGTAGTAGTAGTAGTAGTAGTAGTAGTAGTAGTAGTAGTAGTAGTAGTAGTAGTAGCAGTAGTAGTAGTAGTAGTAGTGTAGTAGTAGTAGCCTCCTAGTAGTAGTATTTGGACACGGTGAGCATTTGGACGCGGAGGGCATTTAGACGCGGTGAGCATTTGGACGCGGTGGGCATTTGGACGCGGTGGGCATTCACAGTGGTTTTCATACAGGCTTCCTTAGCCTCCTAATCCACTTAAAATCACATTATTATTATTATTATTATTATTATTATTATTATTATTAGTAGTAGTAGTAGTAGTAGTAGTAGTAGTAGTAGTAGTAGTAGTAGTAGTAGTAGTAGTAGTAGTAGTAGTAGTATTTGGACGCGGTGGGCATTTGGACGCGGTGGGCATTCACAGTGGTTTTCATTCAGGCTTCCTTAGCCTCCTAATCCACTAAAATCACATTATTATTATTATTATTATTATTATTATTATTATTAGTAGTAGTAGTAGTAGTAGTAGTAGTAGTAGTAGTAGTAGTAGTAGTAGTAGTAGTAGTAGTAGTAGTTTGGACGCGGTGGGCATTTGGACGCGGTGGGCATTCACAGTGGTTTTCATTTGGACAGGCTTCCTTAGCCTCCTAATCCACTTAAAATCACATTATTATTATTATTATTATTATTATTAATATTAGTATTAGTATTAGTAGTAGTAGTATTATTAGTAGTATTTGGAGTAGTAGTAGTTTTCAGTAGTAGTAATCCAGTAGTAATCACATTAGTAGTATTATTATTATTATTAGTAGTAGTAGTAGTAGTAGTAGTAGTAGTAGTATTTGGACACGGTGAGCATTTGGACGCGGAGGGCATTTGGACGCGGTGGGCATTTGGACGCGGTGGGCATTTGGACGCGGTGGGCATTCACAGTGGTTTTCATACAGGCTTCCTTAGCCTCCTAATCCACTTAAAATCACATTATTATTATTATTATTATTATTATTATTATTATTATTATTAGTAGTAGTAGTAGTAGTAGTAGTAGTAGTAGTAGTAGTAGTAGTAGTAGTAGTAGTTAGTAGTAGTAGTAGTAGTATTTGGACACGGTGAGCATTTGGACGCGGAGGGCATTTAGACGCGGTGAGCATTTGGACGCGGTGGGCATTTGGACGGACGGTGGGCATTCACAGTGGTTTTCATACAGGCTTCCTTAGCCTCCTAATCCACTTAAAATCACATTATTATTATTATTATTATTATTATTATTATTATTATTAGTAGTAGTAGTAGTAGTAGTAGTAGTAGTAGTAGTAGTAGTAGTAGTAGTAGTAGTAGTAGTAGTATTTGGACGCGGAGGGCATTTAGACGCGGTGAGCATTTGGACGCGGAGGGCATTTGGACGCGGAGGGCATTTGGACGCGGTGGGCATTCACAGTGGTTTTCATACAGGCTTCCTTAGCCTCCTAATCCACTTAAAATCACATTATTATTATTATTATTATTATTATTATTATTATTATTATTAGTTAGTAGTAGTATAGTAGTAGTAGTAGTAGTAGTAGTAGTAGTAGTAGTAGTAGTAGTAGTAGGAGTAGCATTTGGAGTAGTAGTAGTAGTTTGGAGTAGTTGGAGTAGTAGTAGTGGTTTTCAGTAGTATTTGGACACATTGAGCATTTGGACGCGGAGGGCATTTAGACGCGGTGAGCATTTGGACGCGGTGGGCATTTGGACGCGGTGGGCATTTGGACGCGGTGGGCATTCACAGTGGTTTTCATACAGGCTTCCTTAGCCTCCTAATCCACTTAAAATCACATTATTATTATTATTATTATTATTATTATTATTAGTAGTAGTAGTAGTAGTAGTAGTAGTAGTAGTAGTAGTAGTAGTAGTAGTAGTAGTAGTAGTAGTAGTAGTAGTAGTAGTAGTAGTATTTGGACGCGGAGGGCATTTAGACGCGGTGAGCATTTGGACGCGGAGGGCATTTGGACGCGGAGGGCATTTGGACGCGGTGGGCATTCACATTGGTTTTCATACAGGCTTACTTAGCCTCCTAATCCACTTAAAATGACTTCATTATTATTATTATTATTATTATTATTATTATTATTATTATTATTATTATTATTATTATTATTATTTGGACGCGGTGAGCATTTGAACGTGGAGCCTAATATCCCTGATTGCGGACCTCTGTTTTACGCCTCTGTTTTTGCAGAAATTGGGCGAAAAAACCTTTGTATCGTTGTGGGAGCTTCATATTTGCACTGAATGAAGCCCAGTCGATGCCTTAAACGAAATCTGAACCGGCCTTTTGTTCATCTATCATTCGTGCAATAATTACTATATTTAATTTTAGTTTATTTACCGATATACTGTAATTTGTTTCGTATTACAGTTCCTCCGTTATAATATTATGATGGATTACCATAAGTAATGCGTTGAATTACGTCGGGATTTACCTGTGCTACGATGATTACACTGCATACGGCGATTACACCTGGCTGAGTAATCACTGAATAGACTTCATTCCAACAACCCTAAGTAGACACAACAACCAATCCAATAATCCAATAACCGTTTATTATTCCCAAAAAAAAAAATAGAGTGCAATAGTATTTGAACATCATAGTAGTACTTTCAGTAAGGCTGCTAAGTTCACGATAATCATCTGCACATCATCATCATCGTCGTTGCTATCGTCGTTGTCGTCTCCTTCATCATCGTCATCATCATCCATCATCATCCATCATCATCCATCATCATCATCATCATCGTCATCATCATCATCATCATCACTTATTTAATCGATTAATAGGTCTATCTGTAGTTTCCTCGACAACAATATCTAACGATAATGTCACAGTGCAGTAGCAGTAGTAGTTGCTGTTGTTATAGTCGTGACAACCGTCGTTGTCGTTGTCGTTGTCAGTAGCAGTCGTTGTAATAATAATAATAATAATAATAATAATAATAATAATAATAATAATAGTAGTAGTAGTAGTAGTAGTAGTAGTAGTAGTAGTAGTAGTAGTAGTAGTAGTAGTAGTAGTAGTAGTAGTAGTAGTCGTAGGCCAGTAGTAGTAGTAGTACCGGTAGCAGTAGTAGCAGTCGTAGTTGTTGTCGTTGTTGTTGTTATTAATTATAGAGATGGCTGACCTTATCCCAGTTGGAGTTATTGGCGAGTGGGGTGACAGCGCAGTAGTCGTCTATGAACAGGATTTCGGGGTAAGACCCGCTCGTCCTGCAACAGGGCAAAGGGGTCACGAGGACAACGTACTCCGTCTGACCTTTGACCTTGATCGTATCGTTTCTTGGATATGGATTCTTAATGTAATGGAAATCCTCGTATCCATCCAATCCACAGCAACCCATCTGCACAAGATATATCAATATAAAATCGATATAGAATACGTCAACTATATCAATAGGCCTATCTATAAGCAGTATAGCTATTTAAAAGACTAATCAGTATCAATGTCAGTGGATGTATCTGCGGAAATATATCACATTTAGAAATCCTGGGGGCTTAATAGCAATTGTGACAACTTTGGGTTGCATTATTTTTCCACGACCCACTCCCCAAAGCCCACAGCTAGTATTCGTTCCGCCAATATCTGGTAATCCTTTGACCCCTTTTCAAAGGTGTATATAGAAACCCAGAATTCCGACAGGGAAAATTACGCCCCTTCTTTGAGAAATAGAAAAATTGAGTAATACGTTGAACATGACGACGTTCCAGATCATGGAGTAGATTCCTGCGTCGTTCAGATCGACGTAATGATTGACAAGCGAGGAATTGGCCGCCGACCGCAGCTGACTGTTAAACTGTCAAACGGCCATCGAATTATTATTGTTATCGTACAATTCAAATGTAATCATTGTCTTGCACAAAAAGTTAAACGGCTTATAGATATGTGCGATCTATCAAATCATGCATCCCCTTTGATTATCCCCACCACTTCCCCACTTGTCTTTGGTTCTGCTATTCCCCTCCACTGCTCCAGGTATAAATAGTACATCTATCAAATCATACATACATTACATCCTTGTCTTTGGTTCTATTCATACAGCGCTATATAAATAACCAGTACCAACCATACATACATAGGGAAATGTATTTTATAGCGCCGTGATGTCGGTATATCGGCATATCCCCCCCAATCACTATATAGGCCTATATATATATAATACAGTATACTGTATATAAAAATATACATACATGCATAGGCCTAAATATGACATATAAATATAATATATATTATATATTATATTATATATTATATATTATAATACCTGCATATATATATATATATTTATATATATATATTTTATACCTCCACCCCACCCCATAAAAAATTAATGCCCCTCAAATCAAAATTCTGACTGCGCCCCTGTTTATGTGGCATAGAGTGGCCAAGTTAGGCTGTGGATGTGTGCAGCCACATGGACAACCTAAAAAGAGCTCTTTATATAATCGAGCTCCTTGGTTGTAATTATCAGAACAATAAAAAAAGTGGTCGTCAATTTGTAAAACTTGTCAGATCGTTGTATTTTTCGCCAAGGCCCAATATTGCTACGCCACTGGGCTGTGTGAAGACAACGTTAACAAATATATTATCCTCTTTGGTCGATTTTTAACAGAAGGAAGATAAGCCAGATAGCCAATCCAATCTGTTCTGAATTCTGTCTTCACGGTATCATTGGCGAGAGTTTGATTGTTTGCCATAACTATATGAAATTTTATTGTTCTTTTCCCATTCATTAACCCCTTTACCGGCCATGATTCGCATTTGCGCACATTTTGCATTACGTTACATATAAATGACCGGTAAAGGGGTTAAAGAGTATTTTCTACTGAAACTCACGACGCCAGAGAAGAACAGTCCAGCAGCAATGGACTCAGCAACTACGAGTATCATCATGACTACTGCATACTAAAGCGAAAATACAACAACAACAACAACGTCGGTAAAAGTTCGACATCATAATCATTCGCCAGCTTTATTGTCGTCGTCGTCGACATCATCTGCTCATCACGAAATAAAAATGTTTGCTCAAAAGATAATCAATTAATTAATTGGATGTCCATAATGAAAATTTGATGAATGATGATGATGATGACGACGACGATGCTGATGACGATGATCATTGGCGTAAGCTTGGATGCAAAAGTGGGGGTCCAACCCCCCTCCCCCGGCTCGAGCCCATAGAGGTCTAATAGGCGTTTACGCCCATGAATCAATGAAAATCTCTCCTTAACTAACGAAGGGTTCTAACCGACTAAATGGCTATCATCATTGTCTTAGTCGTCTTCGTGAATCACCATGATAATAACGATGATGATGACAACTACAACTGCGGATCAGGGTTATTTCTAGGATTATCAATTTGTGGTGGGAGGGGTGTCGGTAAATTCTGGGGGTCCCCTGCCAAAAAGTCTGACAAGCAAAAAAAAGGTCATCTAATGCCTAAAATTGGAGGGGGTGTCGGTCTCAAATTGGGGGGAGTGGGGGCTGTTAGGGGGTGTAAAAATATCCCTCGATACTCAACTATCTTGAGGATGATCGTGAACGTAAGGCCGAAGTATCCGACGGCCCCCACCCCCGCAATGACCCCGCCAACGACAACGAGGGCGACTCCAGCCGGGGCCAGGAGAGCCGCCCAATTGGTTGTCTCTACGTTCTCCAGCGTTGTCTGGTCGACGACGTTTAAACTGCCTGAAGACAAACGGATGGGCTTATTAACAGCTATTATACGGTACTTGCTCGCGACAACGCTATATAAGTATAATAAATTCATAAGGATTTGCTTACCTGCTTATAATAATAAATAATAATAATAATAATAATAATCATCATCATCATCATCATCATCATCAACATAATAATAATAATAAGAATAATAATAATAATAATAATAATAATAATAATAATAATAATAATAATAAGAAGAAGAATAATAAGAATAATGATGAGAATAATGAAGAATAATAATAATAATAATAATAATAATAATAATAATAATAATAATAATAATAATAACCCATAAGGCTAAACACTGATTGATAATAATTTTTAAATTTAAAAATAATAATAATAATAATATGGCTAATGATCTGGATAAGATTATCTGGTTCGTTCAATGAAGTTCAAAGATATTCTCAGAAGAACGTCAGAAGCCAGAAATGTGATTTTAAAATGGTTTAGGAGGTATAAATCTGAACTATAACCCACATAACCAAATAAACCACATGCAACCACAAGTAAATCACAAAAAACAATAACCTAGTTTTTGTGGGGGGGGTTTACCTAGTTTACTTACTTCAATTACGTATCTTGATTAACTCGAGGTAACGAAAATGCTCAAAACTAATTGGGGAAGGGAATTTGAACCCAGAGGCTAAACACTGATTGATTTATTCATCGTCGAGCTATTTTTAATTTTAAAAAACAATAGAAAATATTAAAGATAGCTTCACATGATCTGGATACACTTGTTATTATCTGGTTCGTTCATTGCTATCTCGTTCATAAGATATTCTCGGCATCTTCGAATAACGTCAGTGGCGTAGCCAGAAATTTGATTTGGGAGGGTATAAATATTTTGGGTGGGTATAAATCTGAACTATAACCCACATAACCATATAAACCACATGCAACCACAAGTAAATCACATAAAAAACTTTAAGGTAGACTGATTTTTGTAGGCGGTATATATACCGATATACCCCCCACCCCGTCGCTACGTCCCTGAATAACGTTTTATATTGGAACCATCGTTACCTCGAGATAACGAAAAGACGTTAAAATTAATAGCCTATACAGGGTGGCGCAAAAACCGGACTATATTAAATGCAAACCTAAATGTGAATAGTCCGGTTATATTTTGCGCCACCCTGTAAAATCGTCGTGGCTCAGATGCGACCGTCCTGGCGCTATAGAAGCCGCCGCGCCAATATGTTCCTGCAACTGACTGAGGATTGTAAAGAGGATTCCCTGGAGGAAGACTGGTACGACCATGCTGGAGGCTAAACCAAGACAGATGCCACCCAGGGCAGCAATCAGCAAACCAATCAACTGCAATCAACAAACAAAACAACTACAATCAAAGAAGGTCTGTTTGTAACATCACATATCTTCTCTTTGAGCAGCGCCATCATAATAATATGATTAATAATAATAATGGGTGGAGCAATAATAATAATAATAATAATAATAATAATAATAATAATAATAAAGATAATAATTTCCTCTAGTGACCATTTAACTCAAAATAATCTAGTCATTATCAATTTCTTCCAAGATATCAAAAGTTATAGGCCTAAAATCTGCTAGAGGTCCATCAGGCAAAATAGAACATTTACAAGAAAAAAAAACAGCCATTGTCATTTTTGAGGGCAAATATATTCTGTAATTACGGAAAAAATTAAGTCTTCATTAGGCCTCTTCATAATCAACAGGTTTAAAGTCGAGGCAAAGATGAGCGCAAAATCTCTGGGTTTTTTGGTTGTCTTACTTACCAATAAGACAGTGTTGAGAATTCCGAGAACTATTCGGAAGACAAATGAACAAACACAACAGACTCCCATCTCTTTCTGATCCTGCAATGTCAAAGTTTGAATGTACAGAAATTGTCACGATATTTGCAAATATGGAAATCTAAACTCGGAATGAACTCAACTTTGAAACAGAAATTCGAATAGGCCTACAGACAGGGATATTTTTACACCACTAACACCCTCCTCCAACACCCCCAATTTGAGACCGACGCCCCAAACACCCCTACCCCCAATTTCAGCTATGGGATGACCTTTTTCTGCTTTCTGCTTGTCAGACTTTTTAGCAGGGGACCCCAGAATTTACCGACATCTCCCCAAATTGATAATCCCCCCAACATGCCCTGCCACCTACAGACCCTAAATCCGGTGATTTTCTGTGGATGGGGGTGGGTGAGGGGGGTCCAAAAATTAAATTAACCCCTTAACAGATCGTTAAAAATTAACAAATCGACACTGACATTTTTTTGACAAAAATTAGATTGAAAAAGTTCTTGATGCACTTTTCTTGCTTTTTTCTGATGCATACTGGTTTAAACGAGAATGGTATTGGGATCTCATGAATGCCACTTCAAAGAAGGCCAGCGACATTAGCAACCTGGTCAGCAAATGAAAAACGCCTCCAACAGGCCCCAGAAGGCCTATAATTCTCCCATGCCGGTGAGAAAGTTTTCTGTGGATAAGGAGGGGTATTAATTTGCCCCCTCCCAGCCAAAAACCTGGCGACGTGTCCATCCCCAAATTCATAATCCTAGAAATGGTCATGAGGGTATTTGGCGCCCGTGTGCAAGAAATGAGCTGGTCAGATCGTTAATAATTAATTAACAAATCGACATTTGATTGACACAAGATTGAAACTCACATGCACTCTTCTTGCTTTTACTGATGCAAACTGGCAACGTGGGAGGTCTCATGCTGCCGTTCAAAGAAAAAGAAAGTTTTCCAATCATGACGCAACCTGGTCAGAAAAACAACCATTTGTTGTTGCCAATGATCTGACATAATTGTATTAATTTTAGGGTCCCAACACCCGGGGGCCATTTAGCCACAAGGACATGACTCAATAGGGGACATGTGGCCCCATGAGGACACGGGTTGTGTTTGAGCCGCCACTGCATATATATGTTTGCGCCTATATAATGGTCCAACCCTGTGCTAATCTAATACCGCGGTGTAGAATTTCTAATTGTAGAGACCGATTTATTTCACACAAACTGCAAATGTTTTACAGCAGTTACTGTATGTAGTCAACAGACCTGCAAGCAAGTATGCATTTAAAACTACAGGTTTTGTTAATCAGAGAAAAAACTTCGAACATGACTTATAATATACACCAATAAACTTTAATTTTTGGATCTAGGCTTAAAACACATCTCTTCCAATTGCCATTTCAGTACGCGTCTGACTTGCTGTTGATGGAAAAACTATTTTTTTTGTTTACCTGGTCTTAGTTGCGGATGGATTTGAAGCAGTGGCCTCCACCGGGGCCAGAGGGGCCCGTTCCCCCTATGCTTGCCTGGTCCCCAATAAACTGAGTATTTTCGGACCTATACCTAAAACACATCTCTTAAACAACAAATGGTTGGCCCCCATGATTAGTCTGTCTTGCTGTTTCCCTCTGACTGATCTCTGGAAAGACCTGGTCTTCCATTTTGCGGATGGATTTGAAGTACCGTCGATTGATACCCTTTGGTCTTATAACTGGTGCTATAGAAGTGCATAATAATTTTCATTATTACCCAACTTCGTCCAATGCCTCGACATACAAGCGCCAATGAACGGTATTCCAACACGATTACGTTAAGCCTGATGCAACTTTAACTTCTAGACCTACTAGAAACTTTATAATAATATACCTTTAATAACTATCAAATATAACCCAACTGGCTTCAATTATTTAATTAATCGATATTCGTAAAATAGCGATTGCTCTAAGACAGACAAGGCCTAGGCCCATACATAGTTAATGCGATCTTTAACTCGTCTAAGTTTCCTTGATAATAGGCCTATTAAAATCCTTGAATACAGCCTGTTATTTGTAAAAATATGAATAGCGTTTACAGGACACAATGCGCTGTCATCTAGGCTGTTCTCGATAACGTTTAATTTATTGGTCATTTTCTGTACTTTGATCCACATTAAAACTTCATTGCCTCTGTGATTTGTAATAGGATATTAGAGGCAGGACGTTACAGAGAACTTATCACTCGAATGAAGAATTACGCAACGTCTTCTTATCAATAAGTAAAGATCTTGAGGGTCCGATATCAACACGAAATGTAAATGACAACAAGGAACCCGCTATAAATCACCGGCCCTTGTAAACCAAGCGGAAGACAGTAGGAGGATAGAAGAGCCAGCACTTAGGCCTAACCAGAAGCAGCCCCACAGGTGTCTGCCTTTCTATTGAATTCCTCGGCCCCCTACTGGCTAATGGTGTAATAGTATAACTCATTTCAGTGTTTAATCCAGACTCCAGACCTTTGGGGCAGGGCTATTTCTAGGATTATCAATTTGTGGGGGGGGGGGTGCCGGTCAATTCTAGGGGTCCCCTTCTAACAAAGTCTGACAAGCAAAAAAGGTCATCCTATAGCTGAGATTGGGGTTGGGGGGTTGGGACCGTTGGGTAAGGGTGTCGGTCTCAAATTGGGGGAGTTGGGTGAGGAGGGCTGTTAGGGGTGCAAAATATCTCCGCTTTGGGGGAAGGGGGACTTGACTTGGCAGGAAGGGAAGACACAGTTCAATGAAAAAATGTGTCACTGCTGAAATTTGGGCAGATTTTGAGGTGGGGAGGGGAACCTGCCCCAAACAGGCTTAGATAAAACACTGACTTATTTACTATCCGGACTTTCAGCATCACGTGACATGACTTTGCCTAAGTGCTAGTAGCCTACCAGGATGTTTTAGTGAGCAGGAGGGCGTTTCATTGAACCTGTCATTAATTTTCGCCCACACATTTTCGGTCTACTGTGCAGTGTTTATTCTAGCCACCTTGACATGGGAGGGGGAGTTTGAAATGTTTGGGGGACAAGATTTGTCTCTCCACGGTTTGGGGGGATTTCCATCTCCCAACCCAACATATACAAATTTTGGGAATTTTAAAACATTGAGGGAATCCCCAAAAAAACAGGCCTAGAATAAATGCTGTCTACTGTGGAATCAGACAGTCAAGAAGTGGGGAGGGTGACTAAATTTTCAAACCCTACTGGCAAACACAACTATTGTTCACATTCAAAAATACCTCGCTGAATGCGATTCTTTCAACCGGGGGTTCAACCCCAACAGGTCAGCTCCCCGCAACAGGGGTCGGAAATATTATCTACCCTACCCGCAGCTCTTCTTTGATAATCTATCACTTTACACAACAGCTGAGTTTCAATTTGCCTGCATCCGCCCCCCACCGACACCCCGCCCTGTCCTTACCCCTTCACGTGACTTTGTAAATCCACCCTTAAATTATCGTAAATGCGCCTAAACTTTTGAAAACAATGATAACCGAAAGAAGAATGGATGGAAAGACCTTAGCGTTGCCACAGGAGGGGCGTGAGGGTCCGGACCCCCCACCCCCATTTGGACTGGTCGTGAGAATTGCACAAAACCCTTGTTTTTGTTGGTATACTATATACTTCGTGGAATGTAGGGGGTGAGAGAGGGTAGTTAGCAGGGTTATTTCTAGGATTATAAATTGGGGGTGTCGGTACATTTTGGAGGTCCATCATTGCCGAAAAAGCCTGACAGGCAACAAAAAAGGGTCAGCACAGGCTCAGATTGGGGTTGTTGGAGGTGGGTGGAGGTGTCGGTCTCAAATTGTGGAGTGTTAGAAGGGGTGTAAAAATATCCCTGGTAGGTAGTACATGAGATTGAAGAGAATGCAAGAAATTTTAAAGCACAACAGGATGGGATGTCCAAAAATGTCCAAGTGCCCCCCCCACATTCCGGAATCCTAGCTATGCCAATGTGGATAAGACTACAACAACAACTACTACTACTACTACTACTACTACTACTACTTCTACTACTACTACTACTACTACTACTACTACTACTACTACTACTACTACTACTACTACTACTACTACTACTACTACTACTACTACTACTACTACTACTACTACTACTACTACTACTACCGTACACGGGCATGAAGAATATGAAATGTATTACAACAAATGAAGAAACTTGTTCGAAATTACTTTTGAACAAATCTTAGATTATTAAATCAAAGGTTAAGTAATAAGTAAATAGGTAGCGTAATCTATTTAAATAACAGTCACATACGAATTTCATATTGAAATGAAAAATTCAGAAGCCAAAGTTTAAGATTAAAAACTCTTATTAAAGGTTCACAATTCAACATCAATTCTACATAAATTATTTAACCTTAAAAGGAGAAAAATAATATTTCCATGAACCACAAAGTTCGTTGCAATAAACTGATACAGTACTGTATAATGGTTTGGTTTATGTAGAGCCTTTAGATGCGTACAAATACTGCTTTAAGCACAATGCCACCAAGCAAACGACTATTAGAATCCAGTAGAATCCAGTAGAAAAAACCCAGGACTTTAAATTCTCAAAGCAGCCGTAGGCTATTAGCAGCAAAGCAAGACTACAAGTTACAAGACAAGCAATTCACTAAATCATGAAGCTTCATTAAAAATATTTAAATACATCGAAACTAAAATCATTACGTCAAAATCTAGAAAGTACAAATGTCTCAGATAAGTGACTTGGAACGAGTATCCAAATGGCAATGACTGTACGTCACGAGCATCTAAGACTCCTGCGCAAAGTAGACAACTGGATCATCCTTTGTCTTTGGATATTGTACTCCGTGTACAACTGGACCATCGCTGAAGTGTTTGTAGATCCGAACGTGAAGATAGTCATCTTTCCCAAGATGAATCTATCATTGAGTATCAAATTAAATATAATAAATAATGAATTAATTACTTCTCTAGGTTCTTAGTTAGGCTCCGTTCTCTCAAAAGCCAATATCGCATAAATTAATCTAGGACAAATTTGTTCTTGAGCAAAGCATAGTAAATGGAATTTCAAAGAGAACATTTTAGTCAACTTAGAAGCTGACAAATCATCTTGAACTTTGACCCTCTAGATTAGGAATGACCTGCAAGTGTCCTCAAAGGTAATTTCTATAGTAATTAAGTCAGAGGCAATAAACAACATCAAAAGTAACAATCATGAATATATATATATATATATATATACATATATATATACATATACATACATACATACATACATACATACATACATACATACATACATACATACATACATACATACATACATACATACATACACACACACACACACTTTTCCAGAGATGTATGCCAGAAATTCTGAAATGCAGCGTGATTGGACAAATAATCAAAATGCTTAGTTACATATTTTTATAATCATCTGGTTGGACGTCACTAGTATGCCAGGGGGAGGAACTTATGCCTGTGTTATTTATATCTTAAACTGCTACTGTAATGCCTATTAGCATTTATGGCTGAAGAGTGAAGATGATCAGAACACGATAGCCAGGAAACCCTGTCACAGGGTAGGAAAACCAGCCAAGCCTTACTGTCATGCTCTGACTGGCAAACTGACAAACCAGCCAGTAATAACAATTTCAAAAGTTGAGTATTATATAGCTGCTTCTAAAAACATGTGCAGATATTTAAAAAATTTGTATAAACCTTGACAAAGTAGTTAACTCCAGCAACAATTTGGGAAGCCACAGACAGGGCCACGAACGCCTCAAACTTCCTATTTAGTCTGCTTTCGAGGGCTTCCCTCACCTGAAACAAAATTAGTGAAATATTTCCAGTCATTTCAACAATATATTCTACCACCAAAGTACCATTGCCCAGAACGTGTACAACACATTCCACACAATGCCTCTGCGTGGTAAATAATAAGAGGTGGTTTATTGCAATGTTTTATCCAGACTCCAGGCATTGGAGGGGGAATTGACTTGGTTGGAGGGGAAGGGACACAGTCCAGTGTAAAAATTTGTCAGTGCTGGTTTTGGGGGATTTTTGCGGTATGAGGGGGATTTTATCTCTCCTCTAACAGGTCTGGATAAACACTGGCTTTATGAGTCCTTTATTACATTACATTGATTACATTGTAAATGATGAAATATTGGCCATAATAATCGAATGCACATATAGCATATGTGCTGTACATATATGCAAATAATTCAAATCCTATTGAACCACTCTGAATCCTGTTATTATCGTTATTAATAGCACTGTTTCACAAATTCAGTCACTCTGAGCCCATGCATGCCGTACCCCTTATCTTTTCCTCCAATATCTGAATTCGACCAAATCTGGGCGGCCACTAGTCTGCTATGCGTAGACCTCCTGTCTCGTGACCAGACCACTATAATCAGGCGCTACATAAATTGATAATAACGGGTGAAAAAACGTACCGCATCGCAAACGGCCTGGACCTCAGCGTCGGCTGGTTTCGCTGCACCCGTTCCACCACACAGCGGCATTTTCTCCTCCTCTATCGATCGGTAGACCTTCAACGGGATGTCTTTCCTCTCGCTTTTCGTCTTAACCCTCTCGACGGAGAAGCGATGTAAAGAACGGGACTTTATATTAGCACAGGTCTACCGGATGTAAGACCAAGCAACAACAACAACACATTATTACCAGTCACGAGACGTCCAGTCAGAATCACGCAAATCGTCACCTGTCAATCAACCGATCGATTTCTCAAGGGGATGCTACGCAAAATTCATTTAGTTACCGTTTAATTCGCCAGAGTTATGCCTCTGTAGTTGAGGAACACGGGGAGACCCTATTCTGGCTGGGACCTGCACAGAACCGTTGAGAATTTTCTGGGTGGGATGGGTGGGGACAGTAAGCAGTGGCGGCTCCACCGGGGGCAGGGGGGCCCGTGCCCCTATTGAGTGCCTGCCCCCCAGTTGGGACTCTATGCTTAATGCTACATACATTAAACAACAGATGGTTGGCCCCCATGATTAGAAGTTGCCACCCCAACGGACCCCCACTTGCCAAATCCTAGAGCCGCCACTGACAGTAAGTAGCTAAGCAAGAGAGAAGACAACGCGTGATAGTTTGGGCCAAATAATATTACGTGCCTAATTTGATATTCCAATAGCCATAGCCGAGTATGCATGGTGTTACTCCAATTACAGTGTATGTCTCACACTTAGTAAATCAAACTGATAGCATCTGCAGTCATTGCATTTAACAGCTCTGGAGGAAAAACACCGAAAGCAAGGCATTTGTTTTGTTGAATTTATGCAGTGATATCAGAATTTCAAATTAATATAATCATTTATAAAGTATAGGATGTAAAGTATAGGATATAAAGTATAGTATGTAGGCATACAAATTGAATAAATTTTCCCAAAACAGGTAGGCTATAAATATCAATTGTAACTCTGCAGCCGTATAATGCATGCATGACATTCTATACTGACAGGCTTCATTATTTGTAGTCTCAAAGATGTTTAGTGGACTAGTGGAAAATTATCCCATTGCACCAGAGACCGTTGCAATTTTAAAAATTCCTCTTTGTATAATATGACATTAAATATGTTAAGAAAAATATGCATGCTATATATTCTTCTCATGGTTCTATACGTGTGGCAATATTACATATCTTAGCAAATGACAATCACACCCCCACCTGCCAAATCCTGGAGCCGCCAGTGTATATTAGTTGGCATTGTATTTAAAAGACTGCAATAATAACAACAACAATATTAATAATAATGCAAACACATTTAAAAGATGTTCCATTTTATTTATAGTCACCATCTTTATTATTATAATATATTAATCTATTTAAACACAAATAATAATGAACACTACAAACCAGTGTTAGCTGGAGATGCAGAGGTTAACCCCTTAACCGTGTATTTAACTGTAACTCAATGTAAAATGGGTGGATATATCCGGGATCCCAGTTAAGGGGTTAAAGTCATTTTTGGCAACAAAAATTGGTTTCTATGTAATTTTACCTGTCATGTAACACTTATGTCTGTAAATAGTCCCTCTCCCCACAAACACACAGTTTCTAGGTAAACTCTTTGTGTAAATGTCAGGAAATAATGGTTTTGATTCGAATCTATCCAAAATAATGTTATGATTTAGTAAATAAATACATGATTGAATGTCATCTTAACTCACACAGACCATGAACATGCAGGTCAATTGTGAATTATAACACAGTGATGTTACTACAGCGTGGGTTTTCTCCGGCGTTCTGTAAAATTCTTATGTCTATGGGTCGACCGATGTCCCGCTCGTCGAAAACCTGACCGACGTGGTCATATCCGTAGCGCTGCACCGGGAACGGATGCGAGTTCGGCCACCGGTCGCACGACACGCTGTCCGAACAGTACGCGTGCTCCTGAACCTTCGGCCAGATGACCTTGTTGAGGAAGTTCATGTCCTCCAGGTATTCGGATGAGGTGCCCCTCATCAGGTCGATCCATGACCGCCGGAGTATGTTGCGCAGCTCCCTGGCCTTTCCGCCCCAGAGCCCGCCCGAAACTGCGTAACTCGCATGGCTCGGGTGGTCGCGGATGCTGTGGAACGGCCGTCCGGACTCGATCCACGCCGTGACGGCGGCGGCGTCGCGTTCGGTGAGTCGCGAGTCGGAGTCGCGGATGACGAAGTAGTCGACGGACGGGTCGTCGGCGACCAGGAACCGCCACATCATCGGCGGGATGAAATCCTGCTCCGGTACCACGTACTGGATGTCGACCCCGAGTCCCTTGAGGCTGGTAATGATGGCCGGAGGAACCCGACCGAAACGGGTCACGGACAGAGGAGATTCCATATACACGCGCAGTTTCCACCCGGGAAAATTTTCCTTCACGAGTTGAGCGTTTCTGATTATCCCGATAGTGTATCTTGGATCCGAGCCATAAAGGGACATTGATACGATCATAACTTGACCACCACCAGGGAGATCCATACCTGGTGGTACCTTATCTGCCGAAATGAATTCGCTGTCAAGGCTCTTATTATGCGCAGTTTCAGAAGCCTTTATTGGCAAAGCAACGTTCAGATTATTCTGGAAACCAGCGAAATCGTTCCTGTCAATATCTCTTTCAATGTTGCCACTGACTTCAGCGAACGTTTCCAAAAAGTTTCTTGCGCTTTTACGCACTTCAACTCCCTGCACAAATTCGCCAAAACTTTCTGTGAGATTTTCAATTTTAAACCCGCCTGATTCGACACGCACAGAAATGTTTCCATTGTTATTTTGCAACGGTTCGTGCAAAATGTTATCAAAATTTGACTTGTTACGATCAACATGATTATCATTGTGGTAACTGTGCAGAGGTTCAGAATTAGAAAAAATTTGATTAAGGCCTTCAGCAGCATTGCCAGCATGTTCAACATTTGAAGGATAAGACTTTAAAAATGTATTATCTTTCCACCTGTTATTCAAAATCGGTTCAGCAGCTTCAATCTCTGCTTGCAAAATTCCATGCTGGACTCTCCTGTGAGTTGAGTTCGTAGGAAATGAAGATCGAGTTGTCTCCATAATTTGGCCTTCATCTTCATTGATGGTTTTCGCTTCTTTATAATGATCGTTGTTAACCACTGCGTCATTTGGTGAAGAACTCCACAACTGCACGACTGAAGTGAGAATTCCAATGAAACTGAGAATCAAAATGCAGAAACCAACCGTCTTCCACTTTCTTCTCTTCACACCCATCTCAAACAGCTCACTTTTTAGCAGACCATTGAAGCTTGTCGAACATCTCCTTCTGAGTCTACAGATTCAGGCTGCATGTAAAACCAAAATATACAACGTTCCATAAGATTTATAATCCAGTGGTCTAGTGGCCATAAAATCAGATCATACAAAAATACTACATGCAGGCTGTCTACAAATTCTTACATCAAACTGAAGGCCAAAGACATAAGTGGGGTAAAACCGTGGGATGCCACCTGAACCCCTTCCAGGCGGTTTATATTAAAATTACTTATACCGTTGGAAAGGCCTTGAAGAGTAGTATCTAACGGTATACATATAAAGTTATTTCGTCCTGTTATAGATCGAATTCAAACACCATATTCAGCCACTATCTTTAGCAGCCATTGCTACAATGATATCAATCGCTATTGCAAACAAAGGCCTTCACCTTCTGCATTTAAAACGCCTCATCCATGACAACCCTCGTTATTACATAATGCTAATAATGCACAGGATTTGTGCAGATTCAACCCTTTTATTCTGCACAGGGGCCCGGAATTTCTCTCGGAAGGCCTGTCGACGAGTAGTATCCTAGGACATAAAAACGTATTTAGGGGTAGGGGTACCCCTAGGGGTAGCCCTAGGTTTAAATAATTTTAATATAAACCGTCTGGAAGGGGTTCAGGTGGCGTCCCACGGTTTTACCTATAAGTGGCATCAGATCTTGAAAATGCACTCATAAATAAGCACAAAAATATACGGCAACGTAGCGTTACAATACTCAATCACAAAATCACTGAACTTTGCATCAATAAAACAGAGTAAAATAACAATACATTACCCTGAAGAAACTGTTGACTTAACATCGACTTACAATACACTTAAAATGTAATAGAATGAATTAAAAGAACGATTAACATTCTTATTTTAATAGTTTAGTTCCAATAATGTTTTTTAATTTAAATGGTTCGACTAAATTACGAAAATAATGGGAAGTAAGAAAGTCGCTGGATTTTAAAGAAATAATGCCAGAAAATTGAAAACAAGTAAGATCCTAAAATAAAATACAACTGACATTCTGAAGATAGGCTCTCTCTCATAAAGAAGGTTCACTTGTCATTATGCTACCTGGTGATGAAATGGATGTGTTTTGTGGTAGTCGTCTTCTTTGGCAGGGTAAGAATGTTCAAGTCATCACTCTGCAATAACTAGGGCAAATCTTGAATCCGCAATCTTTTGCTACATGGCTGAAATCCAAACCAAAGTAAACACTCATTTGATGGTGGAATGACTAAATATTGTTATTTATTGTATCACTGTGGCCTGTTATCTAAGAATCAACTGGGGATTGTTGTGTGCAAAATTATACACCCAATCGTTTTTAGACACGGTTCAATCAATTCTTAACATTATCTACAATTACAGCGGCCTTGCAAGGTTCGTTTGTTAAATTTTACTACGTACATTAGAAAGAGATTTACTTCTGGTCAGTTGTTGACCATAGATATAATAGTCAAATAGTGCATTCTATGTTGATGAGCAACAAACATACTATTGTGAAATTATTAGTGATTCATTTGGTTTAAAATTTCTCTTTTCTCGAATTTATTCTTCGTTAATTCGAACATATTAGTTTATTTACGCATATCTAGATATTTTAGATTGGCAGAAGAGATGTCGACGAAACAGATGGAGCGTATCCTTTGCTAATTATATTTACGGAAGACTAGGATATAATAAGCTAGTAAGTAAGAAACTATTTTGGGCCACTTGTAATGGAATTATAATTTAGCTGCCATTCTTACTGAAATTTGCTACTTTGATGACCTGAAGTGAAAATTTTGATGAGATGAAACGCTTTTGCATACTTATTGAGGGGTTAATAGTGTTTTATGTTATGCATGTTTCACGATGCAGATGTGTGTGTGTTATTATCTTATATATATATATATATAAAAATATATATAAATATATATATATATTCTCATGTGATCAGATGACAATTATCATGATTTATCAGAACACTTTAACAGAAGAATTCAAAGAACGAATCTTTTTTAATCTGAAATTTTTTTAATTTAAAGATCTGGAAATTAAAAAATAAAGAAATCTGAAAGTCGCAGGAACGGGAAGAAAAATGTCAAATTAAAACAAGGTGTAAAATAAACTTCTGACTTCTGGAGTTAGGCTTCTCTCATAAAGAATGTTCAGCTTTCATGCTACTGTCATGAAATTTGTTTTGTGGTAGTAGTAGTGGCAGTAGTAGTAGTGGTTAATAATGGGATTGCAATTCAGATCAAAGAGCAACCATCAACTTTTGACAAGTACATTACTAAATGGCACTATAGAAGTTCAATGAGATGATGGTAATAGTAGTAGTGGTGGTTGTTGTTGCTGTGGTAATGACTGTGGTAGTAGTAGTAGTAGTAGTTGTTGTTGATATTTGTGTGAAGCTGAGTGAATTTGAAGTCATTGTCTATTGTTGTATGTGCATTTGGACAGGCAATCCAGATAGGGTCAAATAGTGGATTCTATGTTGGATCCAAACATACTATTGAAATTATTAGTGATTCGTTTGAAAAACCAGGCTCTTAGCTACAGAAAGATGAGTGCTCGAGTTGATGCAGTTGCTGCAAGAGTGCAGACAGCAGTCACCACTAAACAGGTTCACAAGCTTATAAAGATATATTTATTCAAATCTAGGTTATAATATATATATATATATTATTTATATATATATATATATAATTTATATTCTATATATATATATATGACCTATATATATATATTTAGCTATTAAGTGCTTTTGCGATTATTGCTGTGTTTTATGATTTGTGTTTCAAAGATGATGATGATGATATGTATATATATATATATATATATATATATATATATATATATATATATATATATATATATACATCAGATGAAAAAATTCATGAACAAACAAAACACTTTAACAAAAGAATTTAAGGCTCTTTAATCTGGCTTGTTAAAACATTGCAATCAAATGCAGAACAAATACTGTATTTGTCATTAATGATACTATTCTAGATTGATGTACAGAAGGCTATAGATATGCAAAATTCAGAAGAGTGTTGAAAATAATTTTATCCACATTTTCTTGTGTCCCCATCTTATTGCATCAAACTAAACTAGAACAGTCAATATATTCTGCCTCAGTTTTATAATTAGAGCTTTCCAAATGCCACAAAAATAGTCAACTATGACAAGTACACTACTATAAAAGTCTTCCAGAAAACAATTCTCTGATCAAATAGTTACAAAGTCAATTGAGAGATAAGACTGTCTTAAGATAGGTAGTTTCTTGTATCACAGGTTTTACAGACCACAAAAATATTATAAAAATGATACCCATTTTGACATTAATGCAGAAGGACTATTGCTACAGGATCCATGGATATGAAAAAAAACCAGAGCAGTGAAGAATCGAAAGATATCCACATTTTCTTGTGTCCCCATCTTCATTGCATCAAACCATACTAGAGTAATCAAGTATCATGTATTCACATCAATTTTATTCTAGAGCGTTCAAAATGCTCAAAAATTGGTCAACTATTTCAATCGAAACATTATAAAGGCTTGTAAAGTCTTTCAAAAATCTATTCTATATATATAATTTCCTGTGATCATTTCCTATGATTGATGTATGTGTGTGTGTGTTCAGTGTGTGTGTATATTATCCACATATTCATGTGTCCCCATCTTCATTGCATAAATGTGTGTATATATATATATTCTGCCTATTTTTTATTAGAGCTGAACTGTTACCATAACTGAGATTTTGTTATTCTAAGCCTTCTTAAAGATGAAATTGTATTTAGTTCCTTCATTTTGGTTTTATGTTTTGTCAATTATAATTAAGACTTACTATTTTTGTCCCTGTGGTGTTTTGGGTTTCAGAATTGCATTTTATCTTGGCATGAATCCCAAATGTTGTTTTTCTAGGTCACCACTTCAATGGGAGGTGTTGTCAAGGCAATGGAATCGGCGATGAAGTCCATGAATCTCGAAAAAGTGTGTTTAATATTATTTCGTCAAATAAGTTAAACATATTATTATTATTACTGACAAATTTTGGATCAAAACTTCATGATATCCATGGTATTGACCAGTATTTTCTCATGAATATTTATGATGTGTTGACTACTACTATAATATTATCATTATGTGGAAATTTTGATTGGACAGTTTTAACTTGACTGTACTAAAAATATGTTTCTTCAAATACTGTGAATAGATATATTGAATAAAGACAAATATGATCTAAGTAAGCACCTCATCAAAATATATAGTTCTCTTCAGATGATCTACATAGATATCTCATCAAATACTTTGCATTGATATCTCTTTTGATGACTTGCATAGATATCTCTTCATTTGCTCTGCATAGATATCGCAGTTGATGGACCGGTTTGAGCAACAGTTTGAGAATCTGGACGTTCAGTCGCAAGTCATGGAGGACACGATGAGTGCCTCTTCCACGCTTACGACACCACAGAACCAGGTCGACGCTCTCATGCAGGAAGTTGCCGATGAGGCCGGGTGAGTATAGAAAAATATGTCAGACATTATTTCAGCGTAAGAAATCCATAATGACCAGTAGCGGTTCCAGGATTTCTTGGTGGGGATGAATGATTTCATAGAAAGTTGGTTGGGGGGGGGGGGGTTGAAAATAGAAGGAAAAAGATCAATAAACTTTGCCAAAAAAGGCAGGAAAAAGGGAATTCTATCCCTCATTTTTACTATGCTTTTACCAAAAAAGTCATCCTCAGTTAGTTTTACTAGACCTTTACCCAAAAAATACGTTCCACAAGCAAAAAAAGTAAGTACGAAAGTCCGGTGGGGGATGCATCCCCACATGGAACCACCACTGCTAATAACCCTCCCCCCACAAAAAATAATAAAATTGCGGACACTTTGTTTCTCGTGTGTCAGCAATCGACAGAGACTTTCCCACCCTCCAAAGCGTCTATTGACAGTTGTGAGAACCCTCTTTGGGGAGGAGGGAGAGGGGGGTATCACAATTGAACAATGAGCAAATGATATACCGGTTTATCTATTGGCATATTTATTTCGTTTTTCTTGATTACTTAGGTTGGAATTGAACATGGATTTGCCTCAGGCTCAGACAGCATCGGTTGGTGCGGCCAGCCAGGCATCACAAGAGCAGGCGAGTACATTGTGCGGTACACCAGAGCGGAATTTCAAGGCGATCTAGCTAAATATTAGCACATACTCTTTCGTTTCTGTACAACATTTCCTACGATGTTTGTATAAAATATTTACGGTGATTTTAAAGCCGTAAAACCAAAATTTGAAAGTTACAGAGGTTTTGTTTATTATACTACTACATTTTAGTTACTTTCTAAATTGAATTTTATAGACTCAATGCATTCCATATTAGTATGGGTAATGGATTTTCTTATGATATCCGGTTAAATATAATTTCTTGTTGTTGTTGTTTGTAGGACGAGCTTTCGCAGAGACTAGCGCGTCTGAGACAAATCTAACATCAGGCATAGTCGAGAAAAAATGACAAGACACTGCGTTTTAGTATTTTACTTTCTCCAATGCCTAAAATTCCTCTACAAAGATTTCAATTTTCCACAAATGAAGAAGACTCTACTTGTTTCAAGAAGAACAAGAAAACTTAACTCATGCATCAGATTAATTGACTATAACATAATGCATTTTTACATTAATGATTCGGAAATTTACACCACAGCGGGAAACTTTTCTTTGTCATTTCTGTGTTTTACATTTATTAGTTTTGAACAATTTGCAGATATTTTGAAATATGATTTATGCTTTGTAACATCATTGAACAGTATTTTTATGAAGAAGAGTGACACGGATGACTTGAATCAGATGTCATTTGGATCCTAGAATTTCATTAGTCAGTGGTTCTTGTCATTCATTACCTGTATTATTGTAGTTGCGGACACTTAAACATAATTGTGATTGGTTTAAAACTTTAAAATGCTGCTATGAAATATTCTGTAAATAAAACTATAAATGAGCATTTTCTGCATCCATTTCTTTTGGTAATGGTGACAAAGTCTTGGCATCAGAGGAATTCCAGAAGAGGCACTACATATTATTATTATTTTTTATTATTTTTTAGTTTATTATTTTCCAAAATATTTTTTATTTTTAATAATATAAATGCCTTTTTCCATCAGAAACATTTACAGTTTACAGCGTATAAATGCATATTCATTATCATATTATTAGTAGCATAACACTGAACTGGGTGGCCTAGGAATCAATCTTACTTGTGTGTGTGGGGGTGGGGTGGCGTGGGGCTCTGAGCTATGTGGGCCATATTGTTATTGCACTGCTTCAGGCCATGCCTTTGCACGATATCTTGCACAGCCATATGAATAATGCATTGATTTTCGAGATTATGTAATCTACAGTGTACATGTAAAAAGGAATCATTATTTATTGAACGTGACTGCATTAGACACTGGAGTAGGGTCCATAACTGTCACGGGGAAGAAATATTACTTTTCTAGACCATCTTCTTGCAGGCCTTCAGGTCATTCCACCACAGAAGTCACATGCTCCTAAAAATTTAGACCAAAAGAGCTTGGAGGTGGGGGGAATGGGTCTTGGTACGTTGGTACCAGCTCTGCATAATATTGCCCTTATACGCCACTGAACATTATAAACTATGTGTTTTTAGACTTAACGTTTTTTCATAATTCAACAGTGACAACAATTCAATTGTTTACAATTATAATGGTCAACACTGATTTACACACACATACAGTAGACATCCCTTATTATCATATCCAGTATGCATGCCTTTGCTTTTGTATATTTCGTATCTCGTACGGTTGCCTTTTGAGAAACGCTCTTGTCTTTGGCCTTAGCCATGCTATAGCGCTACATAAATTATATTATCAAGTAGAATAGAATAGAATACTTTCTGCCATAAGCACATATATCAAATTAGTGATGACTTCTTAGTACTTAGTACTTTAAAATCTTAACCTCTGCACCTGGTCTTCATGAAGCAAGCTGGTTGGGAGAACTTTTAATAACAATAATAATAATAATAATAATAATAATAATAATAATAATAACAGGGTTTAGAGTGGTTCAGTAGGATCTGCTCTGTGTGAGAACCACTATAAATACCATGCAAATTATACAGTGCAATACAAGTAAATAATATATATATACTTCTTAAGTACAACATTGAATACAAGTTACTCGAGTACCGTAACTCAATTACAAATACTGTGAAATCTTATTACCGTCAAGAGAATATGTAACATTAAAGGGAGAAGTTATTAACATTGATACAACACTGATGGTGAGTGAGTGGCATTATGTTAAACAGGTTAGACAGTAAAACCAACATTACCATAGGATACTGGTCATGTGACGCATTTCACTAGCACACCTGCTCATTGAAAGTTGCCAGGTGCATCACACTCAAGTATTCTGCATGAAAGCGCATCAAAATTCCAAGTTCATTGATTTCTAAGTGCTATTAGGCCAATGCTAATAGCCAGATGGCATGTACAGAGTGGCTCAAAAAACCTGACTAGTCACGTTTAGGTTTGCATTTAATATAGTCCGGTTTTTGCGCCACCCTGTAGATATTTAAATTCCCATGTAACAGAAGATATTTCTGCTTCAGACTTAATTCTTGCTAACGGTAATCACACCAATTCATTGGAATACAATTTTTGAAATATGAACATAACATAATGACTGGATTTTCCAAACTAAAACTTGTCCAAATGACTAAACTACGTGAGACCATTTTTACGAACATTTAATTCACAAATAGAATTGACAATTCAAAATTTCACACAGATAAAATTACTTACAGCACCACATTCTAACACAGCACCCAAGAACTATGGGAATTTTTGTCGAACAGTCACAAACATCAAAATTGCTGGGAACACATTTCTAAAAAATGCACCATTCCAAACAATGCCAGAAATATCTTACAAATGACAATATTTCAAACAGAAATGTAACCAGAAAAATGGAGAATTGGAGATCATCGATAAACAAAGTTGAGCCAATTAAGTCCACTGCATACGGAATGCGAAATCACTGTACAAAATCTTTAGACAGCAATAAACGTCTTAGACTGAACAACAGCAGGCATCATTTTGAATATGAGTCTGAAGTTTAACCCCTTAACTGGGGATCCCGGATATATCCGTCCCTCTTACAATGAGTTACAGTTAAATACACGGTTAAGGGGTTAAGATATTACACCCAGGTTAAGAATTTAATTCCAAAATCTATTTGTCGATGTCTTTCTATTCAAATGCAGCTTGAAATATGAAATGGAGAGACATATATTTCTGTAAAATACAATCAATTAAACTAACCCGTCACAAGATATGTCTCTACGATAACACACAGATGACAAGCTTTACATAAAGTATCTCTCACCTGATTAAAAAAATCCCGAGTTGACAAGAAAGTTCAGAAATAAATGCCCCAGAAACATAAAGCTGGATCTGACTGCACTGGTTAAACATAATTATAAGTTAAACAACTCCATCTAATACTACAGGGTGGTGCAAAAAAAACGGACTAGTCACATTTAGGTTGGCATTTAATATAGTCCAGTTTTTTTGCGCCACCCTGTATTAGCACAGCAAGGCCTGTTGGCCGACAAACACAACTGACTTGAAATAGAAATTGTGCGTCTACAGCAAAGATTAGCATATTTCTTTTCACAGGAAACATATGCAAGGGAATACTAAAGCATAGAGCATTGCATCTTTTACATCTTGAACAAGATAAGACAAGAAAACTAAACTCTAAAAATTAAATGAATCACAAAAAATAACCTTTAAATTGTAATCAGCAAAATTCAAAAGACGATTAGAAATCAAAACATAATCTCAAGTGAATCAAAGAGGAATGACAATTTGCAATTTTAATGAAATAAATCTAAAAAATCGTGATATTATTTCTTGCTAAACTAAAGGTCACTTTGGGGTTGGTACAAATGACGTAAGATAATCCTTAAGGAAGATTTTCAAAAGTATCATATATGCAAATATATGTGCCAAATATATGTGCCAAATGGCACAAAATCACGATGAAATCAACATTGCTCAAACCCCACATGATTGAAAAGACTCGACATGTATCGTGAGTTTTAAAGACAGCGGTCACATGTCACACAACAGATCCAAGAACTTCCAGATAACAAAGAAGTGCACAAGGACAAGTCTAAACCTCACTCCGCGAAACCAAACCCCAGAGAAACATCTGCTGCAAAACGACAAAAAATCGATCGTCGTCTCCGATCACGGCATTGGGTCGAATACTTTGTACAGCGACAACGACGGCTTGTGGGAAACCGCCAGAAGCCCCCCCTCGCTAATAGCCACGCCCCACGGTCTGTGAATGCCGAGAAGATGGCGAACGAATCGACCGTCGGGGTTGAACAGGGTCACGCGGTTGTTGTCCTGATCGGCGACTATTACGCCCCCGTTCGGGTCGACGCATACGCCGCGCGGGTGCTTCATGTGCCCGTCGCCCGATCCGATCGACCCGAACTTGAAGAGGAAGTGTCCGGTCGGGTCGAAGACCTTGACGCAGTGGTTGCTGCTGTCGGAGACGATGATCCGATCGAAACGGTCGACGGTGACGTAGCGCGGCCAGTGGAACTGCTCGTTGCTGCTGCCCTGCGAACCGATCTGTCGGATGCACTGGCCGTCCGGAAGATGGATGCTCACGGTGTGCTTGCCGTGCTGTGTGTCGGTCACGATGAACTGGCCGGCCTGGTTGACGACGATCCCGCGCGCCCATCCGAATGCCATCTTCTTCCAGGACCCGAGGCAGGTTCCGGCGATGTTGAAGATCTTGACCGTGTGGTCTTTTTCGTCGGTGACCGCCAGGTGGCCGTCGCGGGTCAGCGCCACGCCCCACGGCTGGACCTGCCCCTGGCCGATGACGTCGCGGGAGAACCCGGTGGTGTCGAAGACCTGCAGTCGCTGGTTCAGCCACTCGGCGGCGATCACGGTGCCGTTCGGAGTGATCGCGACGTCGTAGACTTCGTTGATCTCCCCGATCTTCGGACCGGTCTTGTCCGCCTTCCACAGGAGTCGAGGCGTCTGCCACTTCAGCGTCATCACGTCGCTGCTGATGAATGGCGCCGGGCTTGCGGCTCTCGACGAATCGATGCCGTTGGCGATGTCTCCGAGGCTCGAAACGCGGCTGATGAGATCGGCGGACATCTCGCATTTCTGAAGGTCGCCGACCGTCAGCTGCTCCTTTGGCACAAACATCAGCATCGCGGTGATGTCGCGGGGCAGACGCGTTTCCGGACATCGGACGAAACTTTCAGCCATCTTGGCGAGATCTCCGTACATTGCCAGCAGCTGTATCGACTGGCCTGGTTCGGTCAACTTGGCCGCAAATTTCCACAGGCTCTTCATGTTGGCGAGTTGCAAGGAACAGTTGTCTCTTTCTATGTTAATCGCTTTGATGCTTGCCTCGTGATATCTATGGAGAAAAAGAGACAGACCAAGTTATGCCTCACAATTCAGCAAATTAGTTAACATTGTCAATAATAACTGTCACTACAATGCCATCAGCATGAAATATAGATAAAATTTTTATTATACAAAATGATAAATTACAATTAATTACATAATAGAAACATAGCTGCAACAGGCTACAACATTAACCCCTTTACTGGGAATCCTGAATATATCCGTCCATTTTACAATGAGTTACAGTTAACTGCACGGTAAAGGGGTTAAACCCCCCCAATGGAACATGAACCAAAACAGAGAGAACAGTTGAAAATAGTTTGAGCAGATCACAGCAAAGCAGAGCCAAGATAAACTTGTTCAGCTGAAATATTTGAACCAAATAAGTTACAGAATTGCATACTGGACAACTTCTATAGCACCATAGCTAGCATAGTGAAGGCCAAAGTCAAAGGTGTTATTGATCATGTTAGCAAGACAATGAGGAACAGAAAAAGTTAGTCCTTAGAAATTATCCAGAATACCACTTTGCAAAAATACCACTTAACAGAAATACCGCTTTACAGAAATACCACTTGACAGAAATACCACTTGACAGAAATACCGCTTTACAGAAATACCGCTTCACAGAAATACCGCTTTACAGAAATACTGCTTTACAGAAATACGGCTTTACAGAAATACGGCTTTACAGAAATACCACTTGACAGAAATACCGCTTTACTGAAATACCACTTTACTGAAATACTGCTTTACTGAAATACCACTTTACAGAAATAGGGCTTTACAGAAATACCGCTTTACCTGTCAACTTCTTCCAGTAGGTATTGTTTGCGCTGGTGAATCATTGACAGAAGACTGTTTGTCTGTCGTTCAATTTCCAGTTTCGTTTTCTTCATCGCCGCCTCTCGGATGCTCTGAACGTCCTCGAGTCGGGCCAACAGTTCTTCGTACTTCATGACCTTCTCGCTCATTCCGGCGATCTTCGACTGTATCGTCTCCTTTTTGTTTCCGAGCGCTGCGAGCAGCTCGGTGGTCTCGTGGGTCACGTGATCCGTAACGGCGCAGACGGTGCACAGCGGTGCCAGGCACGTGGCGCAGTAGTACCGGACGTGCTCCGCCTCGTGCTGCTCGCACTTCAGCACCGATTGGGCCATCTGGGTGACGGGTATGGCCGAGTGGGTCTGGAAGAGGTAGTGCCGGTCGTGGTCGCGCTTGCAGCGCTCGCAGAAGCTCAGTCCGCAGCTGGTGCAGTGGTCGCGGGCGACCACCTCCAGCTTCTTGTAGCGGCAGACATCGCAGTAGACCCGCTTCTGGGACGCCATCCTGGCCGCCATGTCCCTCATCATCGGGTCCGGCTGCTGGTCCTCCTCGCCGTTCAAGACCTTCAGGTCGACCGTCACCGACTGACGGCAGACGGGGCAGGGAAACGAGGCCGCCCCAACCAAGGACCCTTCGTCCTTCTCGCTCAGGGATCGAAAGAACCGGTCGATGCAGGGGCGCAGAAGGTGTGCTGACAGGGACGTCTATCAAGTTAGAATGACGAACTAAATTCGTCCAGAATGATATATGCAAATAAATATGGGCAGCCGTCTATTAAATAAAACAGTAAACAGTAATGTTTTTCTACCACTTAACTATCACCTAGGCCTCCTATATTTGGCAAACCTCGGGCGCATTCAGTCGCCGCTCCAAAACTTTCAAGATATTGCATGTAGGGCACCGCTCACCGCTTCTATAGCGCCTAGACCGGAGCAAGCTCGCAAAATGCAAGCGCTCCTATAACTCCAAGGCTCAAAGTTATTATTTTAACTAATTCTTTTTTACCACTTAACTATCACCTAGGCCTCCCATATTGGGCAAACCTCGGGCGCATTAAGTCGTCGCTCCAAAACTATCACGAAATTGAATGTAGACCACCGCCCACCGCTTCTATAGCGCTTAGACCGGAGCAAGCTAGGTAAAATGCAAACGCTCCCATCACTCCATGGTTCAAAGTCATTATTTTAACTAATTCTTTTCTACCACATAACTATAACCTAGGTCTCCCATATTGGGCAATCCTCGGGCGCATTAAGTCGCCGCTCCAAAACTATCAAGATAATGAATGTACGCCACCGCCCACCGCTTCTATAGCGCCTAGACCGGAGCAAGCTCGCAAAATGCAAGCGCTCCTATAACTCTAAGGTTCAAAGTTATTATTTTAACTAATTCATTTCTACCACTTACCTATCACTTAGGCCTCCCATATTTGGCAAACCTCGGGCGCATTAAGTCGCCGCTCCAAAACTATCAAGATAATGAATTTTACCGCTTCTACAGCGCCTAGACCGGAGCAAGCGCGCAAAATGCAAGCGCTCCTATAACTCCATGGTTCAAAGTTATTTTAACTAATTCTTTTCTCCCACTTATCTATCACCAAGGCCTCCCATATTGGGCAAACCTCGGGCGCATTAAGTCGCCGCTCCAAAACTATCAACATAATGAATGTACGCCACCGCCCACCGCTTCTATAGCGCCTTGACCGGAGCAAGCTCGCAAAATGCAAGCGCTCCTATAACTTCATGGTACAAAATTATTATTTTCAAGAATTCTTTTCTACCACTTAGCTATCACGTAGGCCTCCCATATTTGGCAAACCTCGGGCGCATTCAGTCGCCGCTCCAAAACTATCAAGATAATGAATGTATGCCACCGCCCACCGCTTCTACAGCGCCTAGACCGGAGCAAGCTCGCAAAATGAATGAACTGTCCCTTAGATTCACAATATGTTTCATGCTGCAAGACCTTCAAAGGCAACAAATTATATGTAAATTATATGTAACAAACAGCGTCACAACGGCCAACCGTTAGACAAAACAGTGTACTCTATCCACACCACTATTGCAGGTGCTAAAGCCATATGGAATCAATGAACTGTCCCTTAAATTCACAATATATTTCATGCTGCAAGACATTCAAAGGCAACAAATTAAATGTAAATTATATGTTATAAACAGCGTCACAACGGCCAACCGTGATACAAAACAGTGTATGCTATCCATACCACTATTGTAGGTGCAAAAGTCATATATGGAATCAATGAACCGTCCCTTTAAATTCACAATATGCTATGTTTGATGCTGCAAGACATTCAAAAGCAAAAACTTGATTTCAATTTCAAGACCTTCAAAATCAATACACTGCTTTCAATTATATGCAAATAAACACCATCTATCAAATTTTTGGCGTAAGTTATTCTGCATGGTCCTCTCCATTCTACCGATTCGTTTGCTTTGACAAAGATGCTGGCGGTTGCGCAACTGAAATGTAACCAATGAGAGCAAAATGAGCATTGGATCATTTGGCCCCTACATTTCCCTTGGCAGATGCAATGTAATTTCCATATTTTTTCGATGTAGACGGTTTTTTGCTTCACTCTGCGCATACCTGGACATTTACCTATTTTTAATCTCTGTATCAGTGCATCAACATGCGCCACTAACTGACCTGGGTCGAACTCCATTCCTGATGGGTCCACGCTCTGGCAAACAGCTAGTGCGGCAGCTACGGCATAGAACCCGCACAGTCGCGAGAACCGGTACTGTCTAAATGTAAGAATACATTATCCGCTGAGCGGCATTGTCGGATGTAAAGTTTAACCTGTTCTTGGATATAAAAGAGGCAATAAAAATGATGCAATCCCAGACTTTGAATGAATCCACTTATCTTTGTCCCCAAGGACGCTGCCCATGGGCTCAATAATTACGAATTGGTGCAACTGATGCTTCTTCTTACGCTCATAAATGGCTTGGGTTATGACATGCGCCGTTTGACAGGCCTAGGTGATAGTTAAGTGGGAGAAAAGAATTAGTTACAATAATAACTTTGAACCATGGAGTGATGGGAGCGTTTGCATTTTACCTAGCTTGCTCCGGTCTAAGCGCTATAGAAGCGATGGGCGGTGGCGTACATTCATTATGTTGATAGTTTTGGAGCGGCGACTTAATGCGCCTGAGGTTTGCCCAATATGGGAGGCCTCCAGAATTAGTTAAAATAATAACTTTGAACCTTGGAGTTACGTCGCGAGCTTGCTCCGTAGACCGGTGGCGTACATTCATTATGTTGATAGTTTTGGGACGCCCTGAGGTCCAAATATGGGAGGCCTTGGTGATAGATAAGTGGGAGAAAAGAATTAGTTAAAATAATAACTCATCATCATTTTGGCTTGCCGGTCTGGCGCTATAGTCCGGTGGCGTACATTCATTATCTTGATAGTTTTGGAGCGGCGACTCGCCGTTTGCTCAATATGGGAGGCCTAGGTGATAGTTAAGTGGTATAAAAGAATTAGTTAAAATAATAACTTTGAACCATGTTGCTCGGTCTAGGCGCTATAGAAGCGGTGGGCGGTGGCACATTCGATATGTTGATAGTTTTGGAGCGGCGACTGAATGCGCCCGAGGTTTGCCCAATATGGGAGGCCTAGGTGATAGCTAAGTGGTAGAAAAGAATTAGTTAAAATAATAATTTTGAACCATGGAGTGATGGGAGCGTTTACATTTTGGACCTACTCCGCTCGGTGAGCGGTGGCCTACATTCAATATCTTGAAAGTTTTGGAGCGGCGACTGAAGGCGCCCGAGGTTTGCCAAATATAGGAGGCCTAGGTGATAGTTAAGTGGTAGAAAAACATTACTGTTTACTGTTTTATTTAATAGACGGCTGCCCATATTTATTTGCATATATCATTCTGGACGAATTTAGTTCGTCATTCTAACTTGATAGACGTCTGACAGGGCAGGACGCGGGGGTCCGACTGGCGCTCTCTGCAGATGGGACAGTTGTCCCCCGCGACCGACGGGAACTCTTCCTTCGCCGCCGAAAGGGCGTCTTCGGGAAATTTCGCCGCCATTTGACGATCGGTTCTGATTTCTTAAATACTTTGATTTTTATAATTATTCATCGATCGATCGAAATTCGTGGCAAAGAAATTAAATACACGTACACGCAAACCGATGACGTCGACGAAACACGCAATGAACTAGTATAAGTAAGTAAACAATAGCAACAAATTTTATTCTTAATTTACAAAAGCATCGATCCACAATACTTAATTGAAGCACATTTTATTCTTATTCCATTTTATTTGTACGTCTTTTTAACCTTGATCTGAAGTCCGAACAGATTTCTATTGGCACAACAGCCCCCTCTAGAACGACATCCTCGCGCGCTCTATTGCTTTTTCGTACGCATTCTATGCCATCATTAGTTTTTTTACATTCATTTGATTTCTTTAAAAATATAAAAAATAAAATATCGAAGTTTTAAAGTTTACTGAATTTTCCGAATTTGCGTTTAAGTCGTAAATAGAAAATTATGGTCGAAGTCGGTGCCTCGTGTACTGGCGTAACGGATGCCTACGAGCTGCAGTACAGCGGCCGGGTGAACGAAGTGACCCCCGTCTTCAAGTATCGGTCAAGAAGGAGCGGACTGAGGGTGGTCGTCGCCCAGGTTGAAGGGCCACTGGTCAGCGGATTCTTCTGCGTCGGTTAGTCGGACCGTACCTTACTCCCTCGCTGCACAGCTTAGACCCTTCCCCACCGCAACGACCCCCTCTTTGCTTTGATGACAGAACCCGCTTGATCCCGGGTGGGGAGTGGGTCAGAGATGTTTGAGGGGTTGGGGCACTCGGTAGTTTCAAAAATCTGGTGCACTCCAAGCTTTAAGCAGCTGATTTTTTATGTATATGGTTCCATATGGTTGGGACTGAAGAATTTATGCGGTAAATGCACAAATCCAACATACACAACGAAGCAGCAATACTATTAGAACGGTAAAAACAGTAACTCGAAAATGGGAGAGGGTTATGGTTAGGCTTAGAGTTAGGGTTAGGTTAGGCCGACTCAAACCTTGCATGTATTGGTGGGGTCGAAATGGTGTTGGTTAGATCCCTGCGGTTGCCTTCTCTGCCTGAAGACTGGTCCAATTGACTTTACACCTCCCGATGATGAGGTGGGTAAGATGATTTCCAATTGCATTATTCCTCACGGGTAAGTTGTAACTGAAAGGTGAATAAGTTGTCCATGTTTGCTATGCAGTGATTAGGGCCAGATTATAAAGTCTGCGGCCAACTTGTGACTTGTCATGAACCTATATCACTGTTTTGCCAATATTAAAGCCTGCATTTTAAAGCTAGAGTTGCAGTGAAGGAGCTTTTTGTGCCTAGTATTGACAAATATGGCTGTTGAAAAGCTGTCTTGTGCATTGGGTTCACTATTGACATGTTGACATTGAGTATTAGAAGTACTTTTTAGCAGTAGAGGTATCTTTTTGAAACAGCAACTGAAGCCAACGATGACGATGGATTGCCTCACACTCTGGAGCATCTGATCTTCATGGGCAGCGAGGACTATCCATTTAAGGTAAGGGGTCGGTCCATAAAGTACATCATGATTGAGGAGGAGGAGGGAGTCTAGGAAAACGTGACAGTTTGACAAATGGATGACAACATTGACGGTAAAAACTGTCAAAAACAGTGTGATATACTTTGTGTACGGCCCCTAATGATATACTTTGTAGTGTACAACATATAAATGGATGTTGTACCATAAGTGTCCTCATGCATGATGTGTGAATCATATTACATCTTAACATACTGAGTATTAGAACAATGCTGTAGTATTTGTTATACTGAGATGAATTTTTGATGAATCAGATATTGGACATTTATGTAGCACCCTTAAGACATGTAAGTCCTGGAAACTAAAAGCTGAATTGCAATAGATACTAAAGTTTCTTAGGTAGAACTTGTGATTTTATTATTTATTATACTTATGATATTTTTAAATGGCAATATGATAGGTATTATTGAGGACAGCTTCTTAGAAGGATGCCTATAACATGATCTATAATATCTATGCCTTAAATTATGTTGAGCCCTCCAAAGTCTAGTCTCTTCTTTTTTTCCTTCCTTCTGTCGTTCCCTATTGGGTTGGACGATGGGTCTGAATGAGTTCCTTCCACTTTTGGATGCAGCTCTTTTGCATTTCTTCTGCATCCTCTTTTTGCTATTTAGTTATGATATAGCTCCCTTTTGTAATCACATCACCTGAACTTTTTGAAATCTTGTTTCCTAACTAACCTTCATGTATAGCATCAGAAGATCTACAAATGAAGTGAGGAAATCATTACTATATGTAGAGCATGGCTGAGAGTGACATTGACTTCATTCATCCATTCAGGGACTTTGTAGGGCAGTGTATTAGCAGTTAACAAACTGTCCTGTTCGTCACAAGGTCTGCACTCTGCAGTTCAAGCCTTGACCGTAGCAGAAACTTCTTATTGTATTTTTCAGGGTGTTCTTGACCTGGTGGCCAACAGGTGTCTGTCGTCGGGGACCAATGCCTGGACAGACACCGACCACACCTGCTACACCATGACGACTGCAGGTAGCGATGGATTTCTTAAGCTGATGCCTCTCTACCTCGACCACATCTTGTATCCAACACTAAAGGTAACTTGGCATTTCTTTAAGCCAGAGTCATCCTCTTAATAAAAACTTCTTTTTACACCTTTTGAGCACAACACTGCATTCAAGTACTGTATTTTAAGTACTGCATTTTAAGTACTGTGTTTTACATACTGAATTTTATGCACTGTATGTACTGTGTGTGCTAAAGTAAAGTACAGTACACAGATTGCATTACTACACGTTTTAAGTACACTATACTGTTTTGCATACTGAATTTATTGCACTGTATTTTGTGTAATGTATTTTGTGTACTGTAAAATACAGTACACAAAATGCATTACTATGCCTTTTAAGCACAACACTGTATTTTTTGTGATGCATTTTAAGTACTGTATTTTTGTCCTGTATTTTGTGTATTGTATTTTGTGTACTGTATTTAATGCCTGTATTTTATGCCCTGTATTTTGTGTATTGTATTTTGTATACTGTATTTTATGCCCTGTATTTTGTGTATTATATTTTGTGTACAGTATTTTATATTTTATATATTTTTTATGCACTGTATTTTGTGTAATGTATTTTTTGCAGTATAGCACTAGTGATCATGTGTAGTGTCAATGAATAAGTGTAAAATTTACACTGTAATTTGTACTTCTTACTTTGTGCATGTTTGAATACAGAGCTGGCTTTTTTCTGATTTCTCATTCATAGAGTACGGACTATTTCTTTGCAATCATTTCTGATGCACTGCAGAGTCAGTTTGTCGCTGCACATTTTTTAGTTTCTTTCCACGAGAAAGTTAAATTTTTGTCGCCTGCTTTCTAGGAATCAGCCTACATCACTGAAGTCCATCACGTTAACGGGAGCGGAGAAGATGTGGGAGTCGTCTACTGCGAGATGCAGGCGCGGGAGAACACCGGGGAAAGCCGAACTCACCTGGAGATGCTCCGGGCAATGTATCCCGGCGGCTGCGGATACAAATCGGAGACGGGAGGCATCATGGAAAACCTTCGAATCAGCACGTCACACGGCAAGGTTCGTGTGGTCAAGATGTTGCCAGTTGAGGATGATTGATTTTTAAAAAGTACACTAATAATCATGTTTATTTCTGTGTTTTTCTTACTTTCTATATGTCCAGGTTAAGAATTATCACTCGGAGTTCTACCGGCCAGAAAATCTATACCTTATAGTTACCGGGATGGTCGAACCATCCGAAGTTTTAGCTCGACTGCAGAAATTCGAGGACAAGATTGACTTGAAGGTGTGTTATCGCTCTGCATATAGAATAATAATATTAATAATTATTATTATTATGCATTTTTATAGCACCAGTTATAATACTCTGAGGCATCCGTTGATACTGCAGGTCCTAACCAGTGGAAATCAGAAAGGCAGGAAAGGCTGTCTATTATTATTATTATTATTATTATTATTATTATTATTATTATTATTATTATTATTATTATTGATGTTGTTATTATTATTATTATTATTATTATTGATTTGTTGTTGTTGTTATTATTATTATTATTATTATTATTATTATAAATGTCAATTTGTATAGCACTATGTGCCTGTTCGAGGAATATGTCAGAGTTTATCTCTGGTATGTATAGAGTTAGGATGAAAGTGGTATTACCGGTAAATAACTATTTTTGTGATTTGATACATTTATACATAAAGTCATGTATAAAGTTAGGATGAAAGTGGTATTAAATAACTATTTTTGTGATTTGATACATTTTCGACATGTGTAAATAATTCTGACGTGTTTTTTGTGTGCGTGGTCATTAGTGCACAAGGTCTTCGTATGCCCGACCTTGGCAGAGTCCTGTACCACCTCTCCTGGAGACCGTGGAAAAGACTGTATCTTATCCGTGTGATGATGAGGAATCTGGAATGGTGGTCATGGCATGGAGAGGTCCTCTGGCCAAGGTAGTTTTGGTTGCAGTCAAATTTGACTGCCATTTACAAGTACAGTAGAACTTGGATATTATAACAGACTTGGTTATAATGTACCACAATGTACAGTAGAACTTGGATATTATAACAGACTTGGTTATAATGTACCTCAATGTACAGTAGAACTTGGATATTATAACAGACTTGGTTATAATGTACCACAATGTATGATTCCGTGTGATGCGGCACCGTATTGGATGATATTGGATATGATGTACCTCGGATATAATGTAGTAAATTTTACAGGCCTGCTAAGTACGTTATAATGAAGTTTTACTGTAGCTGTTTAACTTGTGGTTTGCTGTCGCTAACAGGACCACAAATACTATTATATTAAGGGGTCATGACCTTAAGCAGGTTAATTATGACCATCTCTAGTTTTTGAAAATTCACATCTTGGCAAATTCGGTTATAGACCTAGTTAACCCCTAACCGTGTATTTAACTGTAACTCAATGTAAAATGGACGGATATATCCGGGATCCCCAGTTAAGGGGTTAAGGAATGATTTTTCGAAATTCCAATCAGACCCGTAAGTGATTTGTGTGTCTTGCTTCGAAGAGTGAAACTCAGTTGAAATAATTTTTTATTTAAAGTCTTTTCTTTTTTATATTTCGTCAGGAACAGAAGCGTCTTTCTGCGCTTTTGGTTCTGATGGAGTACCTGACGTACACGTCCGTGTCTCCGATGCAGCGCGACTTTGTGGAGCTGGAGGAGCCTTACGCGAACGACGTAAGACGACATCTGTCCCATGATGCAGCGCTACGATATCTATCCGCTTTCGTTTGTGTGTTCTTTGCGGACTTTTAAGTGGCCTGTTTGGTACTTTTAACCCTTAAACCTCCGGAACCGAGTATGCTCGGTCGAATTGTATATAGGTACAAAGTATTTGGTAGTGTAAGAGTTAATCTTGTATATGTGAACGGGGTCTGAATTGATGTAATTGGCAATGCAGTCGTGTTTTTTTATTGACTTGTGAACTTGTGCTTCTATTGCTGACTACATAACTATTTGCCCCCTTTATCTAATTTGCTGTAAGAAGTTGAGTCTCGTTACATTACGATGTTGGACAGTCAGTTTGTGGTAGGGATGGACTGAGAGTGAGAATGCGTATGGATAGGCAAAGTCTTTGTGTTTGATAGCATAGAGTCGTGAATTCATGCCACTGTAACATTCTCATTGGCTGTTTTTCTGCAGACTCTCTGACAACCATACGCTTAATATCAGTGAATTTTAATGGGTCATTCTATGTTTATTAGTGTTTTATGTTTTTTTTTCTCTTTTCAGATCAGTTATTCGATCATTGAGAATTCTGAATCTTGCTTCTACTTTCATTTTGACAACGTCCCGTTGGGAAAGCTCCAAGAAATCAGCCCAAGGTTTGTCAAGCTACTCGATGTCATCACGGATTGCCAAAGCTTCATTATTATTATTATTATTATTATTATTATTATTATTATTATTATTATTAGATACGCAGCGTCACAAGACCTATGCAGAAATCAAAGAAAAAGTAAGACACAGAGAGGAATGGAAACAATGGAGCCCTGAACCTGTCCCAGGACAGAGAACGTGATGATGATGATGATGATGATTATTATTATTATTATTATTATTATTATTGATTGATTGATGTCATGTGCTATTAGATTATGCTTGTTTGTCATTTTGTTTAGGCTTCTGACTTTGTTTGAGAATCTGTCTCAGAAGAAAGAGATGATCGATATGAAAAGAATGAAAAGCATTATCCATCGTCAGATTCTGGAGGCCATGAGTGCGGTAAGATTAATTTTTGTTGAGAGAAATCGTGCAGAATATCCAGGACATCAACTGATGGCATGCCAAATCCAATCCGAATTAGGGCCAGATCAAGCCCGTGGGGTCTGTCGGGTCAACAGGGGGGGGGGGGGGCAATCTATCGTGGATGGACGAAACCAAACGGGTACTTCTCCAGACTACCTTAGATCTAAAGATGATAATGCAGTTGTGCAAAGTGATGATATTGGTAATGAATTCCAGAAGCTGGGACCTTACATTGAGAAACAACTACTGCCAATGACTGTATGAGAATGAGAATGAATATTGTCCTTAAATTTATATATAATGAAGTCCTTGAATATTGCATTAGATGCGTTTGACTGTACCATGGATTTATCTGCAGTAAATGATGTGTTTTGCTTGTAGCTGGAAGATGCACCACATAGCTACATTGCTTTCCACATTATCGGAGAATTTCTCTATGGCAACACATTGGATGATGTAAGACACTCAATACATGAACGATAGAAATTTAGTTGGAATTTTAATGAGTGATGTATCAATGTATTAAAAGTATATATCAAAATTGTGGATATTGATATATATATTATATTCTGCTATATCATAATTTTGTTAATGATTGGTGTATTTAAAATTTGGTTTTAAAATTCTCTTACAAATTATTATTATTATTATTATTATTATTATTATTATTATTATTATTATTATTATTATTGTAACCAAGACAATTGTTATGCCACATTGGCCTGAAAATTTCAGAGGCACATAGATTTTTTGTGAAGTTTAGTAATTGTTATAATTATTATTTGTTACTAATATTTGAATTGTAAGTTATAATGTAATATTTATCTTTGTTGTTTAAGTCTGAAGCATTGCCTAATTTATTATATTTAAATTGATTAATTTACTAAATTAATTTTTATAGATGACCTCTCGCTTGAACCAGATCGACTTCTTCCGCCAGCTGGAAACTGAACCCCAGGACTACTGGGTTGACCTCTTGACCTCGGTTTTCATAGGGAAGAAATACGTTCTGGTGAGCTGAAATTTCTTCACCAATTCAGTTTTTGTGCAGATCAGAATGTATGTGGCTCACCAGTATAAACTATTTAAGTAAGTAAGTAAGTAAGTAAGTAAACTATTTGATATCAATGATTGTTTATGTCGTATTTCTAAGATTTTGGGTCAACCAAGCCACGAGCTGATGGAGCGGATGAGCGAGGCAGAAAAGGACCGAACTGAAAAACAGCGGACGGATCTTGGACCGAATGGCCTCGAGACCTACGACCAGCAGTTGAAGCAGGCCATCGAGGAAAACGAGGTAATGCCTGTGGAGTGACAATAGGCAGGTTTGATTGTTGCTGTGTTTGTGCCACTATATTATTCGTACAAATGGGGTTTTTGTTATGAATGTGCTTAGAGTATTTTAGAGCAATTTAGCGTAAATTGCATTGAGTGTTTGGTGTGCTCAGACTTTCCGATTGGGTTAAGCAAGGACGTGTGTGGTTGGTACGTGGCTGGGTGTACCATTAATGTCGAAGGATGGGAAGTCGGGAGAAGATTAATGCTGTTAACCCCTTAACTGGGGATCTCGGATATATCCGTCCATTTTACACTGAGTTACAGTTAAATACACAGTTAAGGGGTTAATGTATCTGTTGTCTTAGCGACCGGCTCCACCGGAGATGCTGACGTGTGTTGATGTGCCGGACGTTGGAAGCATCCAGTTCCACTGTCTGAAACCAAGCAGCAACCACGGCCCTCCAACCGCCCAATCAGATTGTCAGTTTCCGCTCCATCAGCTTCCGTTCACCTTCCAACTGGATGACATCACAACAAACTTCGTCACCGTAAGCACAGAACCTGGAACGTGGCGTTCCGTGGAAACTGGACGTGTCTTATGTTGTCGGTCTGCTTGTGCGCGAAATATACGCAAAACTCTGGATTTCTTAACAGCGGTGCACCAGTCTATGGTTGATTTTGACTTCCTCAAGTTAGGCCTTGGCTTGAGTCGTCATCGACGTTGAACTTCTGTAGCGCCATTTCAGTTATGTCCTTGACATCCGGTTGATGGTTACTCCTTGATTTTAATTGTAATCCCCCATTGTCAAATCCAAGCTGAGTTGAGCTTATTCAGTTTTATAGTTTTAGTTTTTAGTTTAGTTTAATTGTTTTTGTTGTAGTAGGTAAACACTAAAGACTAAGGTAAATTTGTTGTTGTTGTTGTTGTTGTAATAATTGATTAGGGTACATTTTTGCCCTATGAGTTTGCCTCACCCCCAAAACTTTGTTATGCCTATTAGAGGTGTTTAATATTTTTGCCCCATTGTGCTTGAATGTTTTTGTTTGGTTTGAATTGTTTAAATGAATAAAGGTGCAGACCACATGTACCGCACAGAAGCCTTGTTTGTATAAGATTCACTTTCCAATGCGGATAATGTATTTGTTTTGCAGATTAGTGTTCTTATGGACACTGATTCGGTGCCTTACGACCTCAAGCCCTACCTTCCACTTTTTCTGGAACTCATTCTCGAATCACCTGTAGAAAGAAATGGAGGTTAGGCCCCAACGCTGCCTCTAATTCTTGAGGGTCGGTGGGCACATGAAATTTCTCCTGGACAACAATATCCCAGTTGACTAACTTTTGGACAGTTTTGCTTCTAACAAAAGAACAGAATTGCAAAAATTTAGAACCTCACGTTCCTTCCCCTTAAAAGATTCATATATCCGATTATACATTGAGTTACAGTTAAATACACGGTTAAGGGGTTAAAAGAGTCATGCATTAAGATATGTTAACAACAGAGCATTTACAGATTATTTCAGATGAATGACCCATTTAGCCAAGAAAATTTCAAATGTTCAAAAAAGTTATGTGAAAATTCTGACTTTGAGGCCAGGGAAAATGCTAGAAAGAATGAGAAATTATAGAGAAAAGTGTGAGTTTCTCTTGAAAGCATATGTATTAAGAGTGTTTTGATTTTGTTTTTCAGCGGTCGTTCCGTTTGAAGAAGTGGTTACGGAACTGGCGGCCGACACCCTCAGCTACTCCTCCTCCCTCGGTGTCGGTGGTTCGCGCTTTTCCTGTGGAAACTTCTCAAATGTTGTAATGCTTACGCTCAAGGTAACTCTGTGCTACGCTGCTTCCTGATATCACTGTAATGAGCAGGTGGTGTTGGTGGCGGTGGCAGTGGGGTGGGGATATAGACCAAGCCATTGCATCCATTAACCCCTTTACGGCGAGTCCCGGGATAACTCGGGCAGCAGAAACCAAGCGCTAACGGTGGAGCCCCGAGATAACTCGGGAAAAACTCCCTATTTATGTCCAATAAATTATTTTTTAAGTTTCCAGTCATATTTCACGGATCCCAAGATATGTCGGGCTAATAGTCGATGACTAAGCAAGTAATTGAAACTAGGTCACATGAAAATATCACGATATAACAACATAACATAACAAAGCTTTAGGCCCCAACATTTCTCTTCCCCCTCCCCAAAAATTCCACGCTTGTGGAGAGTTTTTGAAAAATCAATTCCACAGGAAAGCGGTTAATGCTGCCGTTAATGTAGTCAGTGTAGTTGTGTTTCCCTGTCTGTCTGTGAGTATCTGTGGTTGCTCTTGTTGGTTATCTAGGTGGAGATGGACAAGTACAGGAAGGCAGTCCAGTGGTTGAGGCAGCTCCTGTACGATGTCGTGTTTACGGAGGAAAGGATGAAGATCGTCGCCAACAAGATGATCAATGACGTCGCCCGTATGAAGCGAGACGGAGGAACGGTCGTCCAAGCGATCATGCGTGAAATCAACTTCAGTAAAGGTAAGTGTGAATAAGTAAGTAAAGTCTCGTGAATTTATCTAAACGGCACTTTTGAAAGCTGTACCACGGTAGCCACTTATTCTTGGGGGCTTGGTTGCATCGAGGAGAGTGTAATTAATTTGCATTCAAATTTGATGCCTGTTGGTGATTCCAGAAATGTTACGGGCATTTTTGAGAATCTTTCGTTCAAATGTAATGTAATGGAACATTTATATATAGGACATCTGAGTAGAAATATAAGATGCTATACAAATGCTACATTACATTACATTTTACATTTTAAGTTGTTTCAAAAGAAGGGCCGTGGGATCAGCAGTAGCCAGATTTGCATACACTTGTGTCGGGAGCATTTTAACCCCTTAACTGGGCAACTATTTGTAACTCAATGTAAAATGGACGAGTGTGACTCGGGGCACCCAGTTAAGGGGTTAAAGGAATTCCACAGAGTGAATGTGATTGTTTATTATCTTTAAGATTACTTTATTTTAGCTCAAATGTTGCTGTAGTTAACCACTTAACTGGGTGCCTCGAGTAACGCTCGTCCATTTTACATTGAGTTACAAATAGTTGTCCAGTTAAGGGGTTAGTAGCCTAAGTATCTTCAACTTATTCACCAGTTCTCTCTTGGGGTATTTATACGATGAATTAGGGTTGTGATGTTTGTAATGGGGTATGATGTTTCTTGTTTAAGGCTGCAACTACCATGTCTCGAGTATGCTGCGCCAACATGCATTTCTTTCTAAGCTGCTGGAATCCATTGAAAAGAACAGCGAGGAAAAGGTTTGGGTTTCATTTTACTCTCTTCGTTTGTCCTTTATCTGAACAATTCTGCAGTAAACTTGCTTTCATTCTGGTTTGGCAGCATAAAGCCATTTGCAAGTTTAGTAGTATTATAATAATCACCAGTGATATATCAGTTAACTGAAACCGAATAGAAACTGAAATTATTTTGATATAGTTAACTGAAACTGAAATTATTTCTAAAACTGAAACTGAATAGAAACTGAAATTGGCAATTCTAAAACTGAAACTGAATAGAAACTGAAATTAATTCCAAAACTGAAATATCACTGATTATCACGTTAAAATATAATGACCACCCATAAGCCCCTGATGATAACTAAAGTTTGAGTAACTTCACTGTGTGATGATGCATTGGGTGATATTAACCAGTCCTTTATTTGTCCAAGCACCATTATGAATTCATTCGATAGACTTGTTTCCTTGGGTCGAAATATTTGAAATAAGTTCTTTTGTTTTTGGTCGTTGTGCTGCAGACATTTGAATTCTTTTGCTGTAGAATAAGCATTTGGAGAGTTTGCGCAAGCTGCGAGAGATCGTGACCTGTCCTGACGTGTTGCGCGTGCACATGGCAGCTCATGTCAGTCGCCTGATACGTCACTGCAACAGTTTTAGCCCGGTCGAAGTCTGGCTGAAGGAATTTCTGCCTACAGGTGTCGCTACAGATGGAGAAAGGTAGGCAAAGTGGTGTTGTCCATTTGATATGCAGGCCAAGTGGTTATGTCATTTTGATATGTAGGCCAAGTGGTTATGTCAATTTCATATGCAGACAAAGTGGTTATGTCCATTTGATGTATTATGGACCTTCAGTGCTCTCATTCAATATTTGGTGGGAATTCTGATGTCCAATGCACAATAACTCATTTGGAGTGTGTGGACTACGCCCGCCCCAATATCAACCGCCTTTCAGGGTGGGGGGGGGGCATTTCTGACTGACTGCTTGCTTGGAATGATTTAGTGAAGGAGTGATTGGCTCAAATTACCTGGCATTTCTTCAGCCAGTAAACTTCTATGGCGCCACTGTCAGAATTTCCAGGGCTTCAGCTGACGGTGCGCCAGATCGAGTCCGAATTACAGCCAGGTCAAGCCGGAAAGGTCAATCAGAACCCGGAAAGATCATATTACCCCCATCAGGTTATGCCAGTCGAGCAGTACAGCCATTAGAGCTTTGATATTAACCCCTTAACTGGCCATTTATTTGTAACTCAATGTAAAATGGACAAGTATACCCGTCACGGCCGGTTAAGGGGTTAAGGTAGTGTAGAGATTGGTGTGTAGACTGTAGGAGATGCTGTATGTAGCAATGATCTACCTGTGATATTTCTTGCCAGACCTTGCTTCAAGCTCGATGGTGAGTTTGTTAAATCGGATGAAATGTGCCCGGAGCGTTCCATCATCGTTGGAGTCGGTTCCGTGGAATCCAACTATCTCATCCAGACCGCCCCGGGCATCCGCAACTTCCAGGATCCCGACATTCCGGCCCTCCGTGTCTGCCTCAGCTACCTGACGCAGCTGGAAGGGCCAATGTGGAAGCAGATACGCGGTCTCGGCCTTTCGTATTCGTACAGGTACATTGATACAGAAGTACAGAGCAACGCAAAAACCCCAGACTAGTCACATTAGGTTTGGTATTTAATATAATATAGGCCGGGGTTTTTTGCACCACCCTGTAGTTTAGTTTTTGCTTGTTTGTTATTTGTTGGCCACTGTTGCATTGGTTTCACTGCTGTTTTCTTGCCAAAATATTCTGGACATTTTATTTCACAGAGCAGAATTAATGGACTTTATTTTCATTGGGTCCAACTCTAAGTTCTTAGGGTTCATCCATATAGTACGTAAGCAAAAAAAGTGATATTTTCATCCCCCACACCCCGGTTGCACATAGCGTACATAGGAAAAACATCCAAAATCCAACACCCCCTCAGTGCGTACGTACTATATGGATGGACCAATGGCATAGCCAAACGGGGGCGATTGGGGGTTAAACCCTTTTTGGCTGCCGAAAACAAAATATTTTTAAGGCGTTTATATGCATTTTTTATTTTGGATTTTGAGGGGGTCAAAACACCCCTTGGCTATAGAATGTAGCGGTTTTAAAGGAACCGAAAACCAAAACCCCCTTCCAGAAATCCTGGCTATGCTGCTGGGATGGACCCTTATGTCTCCATTTGTTGTGTAATTTTATTTGAAGTTTAGATTTCGAGCGGCTTACGCTTGCAAGACAGTTACTGTGCTCCTGATTTTATTTTGATTTTTCAGTCGGATTCAGAATATTCCAACATGTCTGTCTTGTTTGTTGCAGTCTCTACATAAAGCATGAAACCGGGTTGATCTACTTTTCACTGTTCAAGTCCACTCAACTGGTGGAGGCTTTCAGACAGGCGAAAAAACTCGTGGTCGGTTGTTGTTTGTTTATACAGTGGATCCCACTTAATTGCATACCTCTTAATTGCATAACCCGCATAATCGCATAATCACATAAAAACCCGAACTAGTGTTTTGTGCATACAATTAATTAATTATCACCTATGCAATTAAGCGGGTTTCATTGTACTTTCCATAATCAACGCTTTGAATCGTCCATCAACATTTTGAATTTGAAAAAAATAATAAACTGTAAAAACAGGGGACCCCAAAATTTACTGACACCCCTCCTCCAAATTGATAATCCTAGAAATAACCCTGCGTGTTACCGTCAAGCACGTTTGTTGTTCACTGCTCAGGACTCGTTGGTGGATGGCTCTGCCGAGCTGAGCGACGTCGAGCTCGAGTCGGCGAAGAGCAGTCTCATATTCGAGATAATCGAGGAGGAGAAGACACCGGCTAATGCGTCCCTGGAGTCGATGCTCAGCTATTTCCGAGGCATTCCGCACGACTACAGCCGGTCAGTGACGATGTTTTCTCAATGTTCCACGTCGCGCCAGTTATTTACTGTTTCGATATCTTCGCGGACCAGGGATAGTTTTTACACCCCCCTCCAAACCCCCATTTTGAGGTCGACACCCCCACCCAAAATTTGGTAATGTGACAATGGTATGCATACTAAATGCATACTAATTAGCTCCAGACACCCCCAATTCGAGGTCGACACCCCCAAATTCACAATCCTAGAAATATCCCTGGCGCGGACCATTTCACGCCGCTTGGCGGACTGGTTCTGGCCTGCGGGCCGCCACCATTTGATTTTCACGGTCTGTTTCTGTCCGCGTTTTTAGGTCGATTATTCAGAGGATTCCCAGCGTGACGAAGGAGGACGTAAGGAGGGTCGGCCGGAAATATCTCGCCTCTCTGTTCGATCCGACCAAGTCGAGAGTCGCCATCTGCTGCCACCCGAAGAAAGTCGAGGAGATTTCATCGGCATTTGAGAACAGGCAATTTCCGCAGCCCCCCTTTTCCCCATCTTAATATCCCGGTGTCTATTTCTCTGTGACTAAATTTCTTTGAAATAATCATAAAGACAGTTTTTCCTCTTAAATGCACAGCATTGCTAGAAGCCAGGAGAAGGGAATGGAGGAAATTTGACTTATATTTTGGCTTCTGGATACCCGCAATGTAAAGGATTTTCTCATCAATGAACATGCTAAGATTAAAATGACTGACGATATCTTATACTATTTATTGTCTTTTGGTTTTCAGCCTCGGTCGAAAGTTCAAGGTGGTCGAGTCTTTGGAGGAAGCCTTTCTGACCGAATTTTAATTGAAAATCGTAGAATTCGATGGTCTTTTTGAGATAATCTACAGATTAAGATATTGGAGATGATGACGATCTAATAATCTAGACGATCTATTAATCTACTCCTAAAGATGCAATTAATTTGCCTCGATGTCATGTGTACTTGCTTCTTTTTTTTGTATTTATTTTTGTTCATAATTTTTCTGTATGGAAATTATCTCTAACAGTGACATTACTAAGGCAGTTGGTGGTGCATATGCAAGGAATTAGGGAAGTAGATGTTGTGGAATGAGTATTGTTTTGTTTTGTCATTAAATATTGAAATGTTGTGGCAACATTTTCGGATCTTATTGAAGGATTTTTTCAAGCTTATCGTTTGTGCTATTGTTTAATATATAAATGTTTTGCAGAAATTGAAATTAAAGCTAATAAAGTTTACAAGGCTTCAAAGAGTTCATTTGGTTCTGTATGTGGTCTTGTACAATGTAATTGTAATGTTGCTCCTGCTTTTGACTGGTACTACTGAATCCTTTACTACTGAATCCTTTACAGTGGTTTTCACACAGGCTTACTTAGCCTCCTAAACCACTTAAAATCACATTATTATTATTATTATTACTACTACTATAATGGTGATTGTATTAGATAATTAGATTGTATTAGTGTTAGTAGTACAGGAATATTCTGAATACAGAAATAATCCCTGTCATACAAATAATACTAGGTAGCATGAATGAGGAAAGTAAGTAAAAATCTCGTATATATATATATATTTATATATATATATATATATATATATATATATATATATATATATAGCACTGTGATTCTAACTAGCTATATGAAAAAATAACAAGGTTCAGAGTGATTCAGTAGGTTCTGCCCTGTGTGAGTACACAATATTTGCAACGGTATAATTTCGACGAGTCTTAATAGCAATATTATTATTGTCGCATTTTATTTCGAAAAACACCACAAAACAACAAACATCTTTATAGAGCGCTAGATAAGCTGCGTGCCGATCGCACGATCTGTTCTAAATTTAATACACCTGTTCATTTCCGGCTGTTCATTCGTTGTCAACATTAGGCCTTCTTCGAAGGTGGTGGAAAAATCTACTCGGATAATGGCTGGAAACTCCGGAATGGAGCAGTTGATCCCGGTGGTGAACCGGCTGCAGGACGCGTTCGCCTCGCTCGGAGTCCCCATCGGCCTCGACCTGCCTCAGATCGCCGTCGTCGGAAGCCAGAGCGCCGGCAAGAGCAGCGTACTAGAAAACTTCGTCGGAAGGTTGTTGTTGTTGTTTTCATCCAGGATTGTATTTAAATCCCCTTTTTGGGTTTCTTGTGTTTTTCGGTGCCGACACCTGGAAAATATACGGCTTAGACTTTACATAGACCGCGATTTTGCCTGTGGCGACCCTCGGGTGTTTGACCCAACCCTTTTGACCCACCCTAGATGCAGTGGCGGCTCCACCGGGGGGCAGGGGGCACCGTGCCCCCCTATTGAGTGCCTGCCCCCAGTGGCCCCCCACTTGGGACCTATACTTAATGCTACATACTTTAAACAACAAATGGTTGGCCCTCCATGATTAGAAATTGCCACCCCAACGCCCCCCTCCCACTTGCCAAATCCTAGAGACGCCACTGCCTAGATGACCCCTTGGGTAGAAAGCAGCTTCTGCGGCACTACTTCTTTCGAAAGTGCTATATAAATCTATGAGATTTTTCTTTCATTTTCCCTCCGAGACCACGAGACCACAATTACCCTCATTGACATTTTCCCTTTATGAACCTAAGTGCCACTCCATTCATTTGGATCTCTTCAGTTCGATTTTTCTATTGATTGGTACATTTATGCATAATATACATAACTGCTTATTTCATTGTATGGTATATCATCTTCATTGTCACTTGACAACATGCCATCAACTGATGTCCTGGGCTTTATTATTGTGGCGCCATAGAAGTTGACTGATCGACCTGTAAATGATTTAACCTTTGACGTTCAATGGTAGACATACCGTCATCCATCAATGAACACCGTTAAAGCGTATAAGAATAATCAGCTACAACTGTACTACTTTCCAAAGCACTGTATAAATTTACGACATTTTACTTACTTACTTACTTACTTACCATTAATGTGGAAATCCCTAGCATGTCAAGAAATTGGCTCAAAATTCTTAAGCACGGAAATGTTGACATGATTTATTTCTAAACGATTTCAGAGACTTTCTTCCCCGTGGATCGGGAATCGTCACGAGGCGCCCTCTGGTGCTTCAGCTGATCAATTCAAAGCAAGGTAATTACCACTTAGACATTGGTCATGGCTGTGCACAGATAAAGTGGTATTTCATTTTCAAGAGCAGTACAGTCTTGGCCAACAGTTTAGAGATGCCATAAAATTAATTTAACATTCACTCAGGCATCTCTAAACTTTTGGCCACGTCTGTATTTTCTATATACGCACAGTAATTAAGCAGTGCTTATTGTTTGATTTATGTTAGCAACCAACATGTCAACTGATTTGTATGAAATAACTTGTTTATAATTTTTCCTGTTTTGTTGAATCACTTGAGTGTTTAATGGGTAGGATTTATTGTTTAATGTTAGGCAGTTCTGATCCAGGATACATAGTGTGGAAGGTTATGGAAGACTTATGGACTACTGCTAAATACTTGACTACAAAATGACTGTTGAACTTATTGAAGTCAGAATTTTGTTTCACTTGCTCATTTTGGGATCTGTCATTTGAAATAATAATCAATTTAAAGAAAGAAACAGCATTACAACAGAAAAATAATGGACAAACTGACTGACTTATGTACGTTGTTTTTGAACAGAATACGGCGAATTCATTCATTGCAAAGGTCGTATATTCACTGATTTTGATCTGATAAGAAAGGAGATCGAGGATGAAACAGATCGTCTGACTGGAAAAAACAAGGAGTGTCAAATATTCCGATCAATCTTCGTGTCTATTCTCCACATGGTTGGTTATGATTTGCCATCATCATCATCATCATCATCCTCATCATCCTCATCATCATTTATTATTTCCAAAGCATAAAAATCATTGAAAGTTACATAATAACATAACAACATCTGTACTTAATAATAACATTGTGGAAGGACTTAATTATAATTATTATTACAATAATAGATTATTATAATATAATAGTATTTGTTATAATATCCGTAGAAGAACTTAATTATTTTACAATTAATTGAAATAGGTGAAATTTGCACAGTCCATGATTGACTTCAAATTTGAAAACATGTTTATGCTAAACAAAACTGTGAATTGGACGATTAGAAGAATGTCTTTGTTGTGTTTTTATGAATTTTGGAAGCATCTATTGCTGAGAAATGAGTTTTAAACTTTTCTTTATAAACTGAGCTCTGTTTTTGATATGTGGATCATGATTTTTTGTCCAATCTGTGCTTTTTTGTTTTGCATTGAATTTAGAAATTCTAGTTGCAATATTTGCACAGTCTGTGTCCCATTTCATTGCAGCCAGAGCCCCCTAGTGGTATGCTCGAGAAACCATGGTGTATTATAACTGATGCTATGCAATTTCATCATCATCATCATCACCACCACCACCATGATGAAATATTTTTGTTGTTTACGTTAGACGGTTTGTCGTTTCAGTTTTGACCTTGACCTTGTTTCAGTTTTGAACTTGACCCTTATCGATCTTCCCGGCATGACCAAGGTTCCCGTTGGCGACCAGCCTCCAGACATCGAAGTCCAGATTCGAAACATGCTTCTCGAGTTTATCAGCAAAGAGAGTTGCTTGATTCTCGCAATATCGCCGCGAATTCCGATCTTGCCAATTCGGACGCACTGAAAATCGCCAAAGACGTCGACCCCCAAGGTGCGCTCAGCACTTATTTGTTACTTTTCTGTTGGCAATACATGCTTGTTGAACAGTTTTTTAAACTGTATTTTCGCACTTGATGCTGTATTGTATTTTCTGCTTTGATATGCATTCACGAACCATAGGACATATGTACAGGGTGGTGCAAAAAAACTGGACTATATTAAATGCGAACCTAAATGTGACTAGTCCGGTTTTTTTGCGCCACCCTGTATTTTTTACTGTGCATTACACATATATGTGCTTTGTGAGTATTTTCACATTATGTGAATTTTATATGCTTAAATGTGAAAATGTGAAATTAATGGTGGCAATAGATAGTATGATTTTGAATAATTGTTAATGCTTGAGAAAGTATCTCATGGTGGTGGTGGTAGTGGTGATGATGATATTTGAAGTTGCATTTCCATTAACTTTTAGGTCTGCGTACGATTGGTGTCATCACTAAACTCGATTTGATGGACGAAGGAACAGATGCTAAAGAAATCCTTGAGAACCGTCTCCTGCCGTTGAGACGAGGTACGTTCACTCGTTCATATTCTCACTTTGTACTTTGTTCATATTCTCACTTTGTACTTTGTTCATATTCTTCATCTGAATTGTTATTTCCAAAGTTACTGATTTCTTGTTCAAATATTTTTGAAAACGCATCTTTATGCTTCCTTTGAATTGTGATGTTTGTCTGATGTTTTTCACTTTACATTTTCGGAAAACAGGCGTGCTTTTAAAATTTGAATGCACATTAAATTTGGCATAATGTCCAGCGCTTCAGATCTCAAGAAATTAATGTCAGAGATGTAGTTTGGTACTACTGATTTCTTTGTTCTCAAATGTTTGAAAATGTACTTGTACTTTATGCTTCCCAGGAATTGTGATGTTTGTACTGAGTTTTTTCACTTTAAGTTTTGTACTTGTACTTGTACAGGAGGCCAGATAAAATGTACTTGTACTTGAAGTTTGTGTGATCTCATCTCTGATTAATGTTAATGTGTAGCAAACTCATTTTATTTAACTTCTTTTGTTTTATTTCCAGTTGATTGTGTTTAGCAGCTCGTTTGTCTAAAGCACTCTTGACTTTGCTTCGAAAGCCATGTTTACTGTGCTTAAGAAATTGCATTGGAATAATAATAATAATAATAATAATAATAATAATAATAATAATAATAATAATAATAATAATATGTCTTTTAATTTCTAGGTTACATTGGAATCGTTAATCGCAGTCAGAAGGACATAGATGGAAGGAAGGACATCAGGGCGGCTTTGGTAGCAGAGAGAAAGTTCTTTCTTAGTCATCCGTCATACAGGTGTGCAGTCATTTAACTGATCCAGTGACTTACTGCATTACTGCATCTAATGTGGGTCTTGTTCATTTGGGAATAACGGATAAACTCATGTGATGAGCAGGGTTGGAGAAAGTATATGACATCAAGTTTATCTAGATAGCTAGATGTATGTATGCATGCATGCACGGACACAGAGAGAGAGAGACAGACAGACAGACAGACAGGCAGATCACAGGGTTTTCTGATATGCTTTAGTATTTTAAAATAGTTTTTTAGGTCATATGTTTATTCGTTTGATTTCTTAATTTCATCTGTTGTGTTGTGCTGGTCACTGTGTTTTGTGTGTATGCGTCGTGTCAGGCACATGGCAGACCGAATGGGCACGAGTTATCTCCAGAAGGTCCTCAACCAGCAGCTGACCAATCACATCCGCGCCACGCTGCCCAACCTCCGAAACCGCCTCCAGTCCCAGCTACTGGCGATGGAAAAGGAAGTGGAAGAGTACAAGCACTTCCGACCCGACGATCCGACGAGGAAGACAAAAGCACTGATGCTGTGGGTACCTAGATTAAAAGATATTAGCGAATAGTACTTGACCTTGATTCCACGGTAAATACGGTACTTGACCTTGATTCCACGGTAAATAACGGTACTTGACCTTGATTCCACGGTATTAACAGTACTTGACCTTGATTCAATGGTACTAACAGTACTTGACCTTGATTCAACGGTACTAGCAGTACTTGACCTTGATTCAACGGTACTAGCAGTACTTGACCTTGATTCAATGGTACTAGCAGTACTTGACCTTGATTCCACGGTAAATACGGTACTTGACCTTGATTCAACGGTACTAGCAGTACTTGACCTTGATTCAACGGTACTAGCAGTACTTGACCTTGATTCAACGGTACTAGCAGTACTTGACCTTGATTCAACGGTACTAGCAGTACTTGACCTTTTAAAAAAATGGTACTAGCTATAGACCTTGATTCCACGGTAAATACGGTACTTGACCTTGATTCAACTTACTAGCAGTAACCTTGATTCAACGGTACTAGCAGTATTTATATTGATTCAACGGTACTAGCAGTACAACCTTGATTCAACGGTACTAGCAGTACTTGACCTTGATTCAACGGTACTATGGTAAGGTGAATGATTCAACCAGGCAATGGTCCTTGATTCAACTGTACTAGCAGTACTTACCTTGATTCAACTTATTAATGATTTGGCATTATTTAAAAAAAATATATAATAATAATAAATCATACCATGCATAATAATAATAATAATTCTAATAATAAGTAATAATAAATTCTTGTGGATTTATATATAATAATTGGAAAATAAACAGTAATAATAATAATAATAATAAGCCCTTCTTAAGATAGCTATGGGAAGGTGAATGATCAACCATATATAATAATAATAATAATAATAATAATAATAATAATAATAATAATAATAATAATAATAGTAGTAGTAATAATAATAACAATAATAGTGGTAATAATAATAATAATAGTAATAATAATAGTAGTAGATATATACCTATTTCAAGTGACTATTCTGTTTATTAACAGTATGGTGAACACCTTTGGCTTGGATCTGGACAAGTCCATCGAAGGAAGTGGATCACAGGTGAACATTGAAGAACTTTCAGGAGGAGCGAAGATCAATCGGGTCTTTCACGAGCGATTTCCCTTTGAATTAGTTCAGGTGAGACTTATTTTTCAAAAGTTTTGCATTTCGCGACAGAAATAGATGCATTCTATTAAGCACAGACGTGCCTTTGAGTTGTGCTACCCGTATTTGTTGATGTACGTCTTCTGTACGTGTTATATCGAACATGTCTGTGGATATCGGGTTATTGGGCTTAGAATTTGTGTGCTGCGCTTTTTGTGTGCGACAGATGGAATGCGACGAGAAGGAACTGAGGCGCGAGATTATGTACGCGAATCACCAATATTCACGCTATCAGGTTAGCACGCCATTTTTTTAAAACCCACTGCGATTGATTCATACTGCCTGTTTTACTGACTGCTTGCATTTGCCTACCAAAATATATGCTAGGGTTATCTTAGTGGGAATTAACTTATTCTGTTGTGAGTTGAAGAGGAGGAGGGTGCTGATGTGAGAGTGTGGGGGGTTGGTCAGATGCAAAGGAGGGTTTTTGAGTGATACCTACATTAATAATAATAATAATAATAATAATAATAATAATAATAATAATAATAATAATAATAATGTTTGCCACTAGAAGTCTCCAGACAGTAAGCAAGCAATGATGATGATGATGATGATGATGATGATGATGATGATGATGATGATGATGATGATGATGATGATGATGATGATGATGGCCTTGCTTTATGTAGCGCTCTGGTGATTAAACCACGACTGCTGGAAGAATTTTGATGGCGCTGTTTTTTTTTTCTGCTGTCTCTTAGGACCGGTCTCTTCACTCCCGACATGGCATTCGAAGCGATCGTTAAAAAGCAGATCGAGCGCATAAAAGCCCCGGCACTCAAATGCGTTGACCTGGTTGTCACCGAACTGACCGCTGTCATTCGGAAATGCTCCGAAAAGGTGAGAGGGGACTGATTTGACTCGGCAGATAAACCTGCTCCAGTTAGTTAACCCACATTGGCTCAGGCTCGGTTGATATATTAACAGTTAACAATGACATATTTTCCACGGTCCCCAGAAGAGCATGATTTTAAACAGTGTACACATTGGTGTAGCCACGGGAGGGGGGTTCGTGTCCCCTTTATGCGGACTGGGAGCAGGAATTGTTAAAAATAAGATAATTTAGATGTTTCTAAACAAAAGGTTTGTTTTTAGAGCCACAGGGGGTGTTCATTTCCCCTCTATTCGGACTGGGAGCAGGAATTGTTAAGAATAAGTAATTAAGATGTTTAAATTTAAACAAAGGGTTTGTTTTCAGATGGGGCGATACCCTCATCTGAGAGAGGAATCAGAGCGAATCGTGAATCAGAAGATTCGCGAGAACGAGCAGAGGACGAAGGATCAATTGGTCTTACTCATTGACATCGAGCTCGCATACATGAACACAAATCATGATGATTTCATCGGATTTGCCAAGTACGGGATCCTGAATTTCTGCGACTTTATTTATTATTAGTTATACAATACTATACAATTATTATTATTATTATTATTATTATTATTATTATTATTATTATTATTATTATTATTATATAAAAGAGGCAGGCCAAGAAAAAAATGGGAAGATAACATGAAAGAATGGACAGGACTCACTCAGTGCCGGATTAAGCATCGTGGAGGCCCATAGGCAGTCAAACTTTTGTGGCCCCAGGGGCCAGGCCCCTAATGACTACTAGAACGCCATTGAAGTGCAAGCATTATTGTATGACGTCACGTGCCTTTCGCATAGTGCTATTCTTAAGAATAAGTAAGTAAAAAAATTCTTTCATCACTGTCTTGTAGGGCCCCTAAAAGTCACGGGGCCCATAGGCAGTTGCCTACTCTGCCTAATGGGTAATCCGGCACTGGACTCACTATAGAGCAAGCAACAAGAACAGCAGAAGACCATAACACTCGGAGGAAGGCAGTCCACAATGCAGCCAATCTTTGGAACGAATACGCTTAAAGACAAGACAAGGCTATTGTTATTATTATTATTTATTATTATTATTGCTTTGTTTCAGTGTTGTATTCGAGAGTCATTCCAGTGGGTTGGGGATATTTCTGCTTCCCCAATTTCCCCTCCCCCCGTCCTCTTGTTATTAACTGTAGATCTGTTGTTGTGTTATTTTAGCGCCCAGCAGCGGTCGGAAGCGGCTGTGAAGAGGAAGGTGGGCAATCAGGTCATTCGCAAGGGATGGCTGTCACTGCACAATGTGGGAATGCTGAAGGGAATGTCGAAAGACTTCTGGTTCGTTCTGACAGCGGAGAACGTCATGTGGTTCAAAGACGATGAGGTCTTAACCTTTGACCTACGACCTCAACCATCTGTCATTTTAAATTAATAATAATAATAATAATAATAATAATAATAATAATAATAATATGATGATAATTAATTGTCCTTGGAACTTTCAAAACCTACCAATAAAATACAGAAGCAATTGAATGAACACATAATAATATTAATAGTAGTATAGTAGTAGTAGTAGTAGTAGAAGTGGTAGTAGTAGTAGTAGTAGTAGTAGTAGTAGTAGTAGCAGCAGCAGCAGCAGCAGCAGCAGCAGCTTAGGATGAATTCTGGGTAATCTTGTGGTCTACTGTTCCGTAGGAGAAAGACAAGAAGTACATGTTGCCACTTGACAACCTCAAGATTCGTGACGTTGAATCGGGATTCGTGTCGAGGAGAATCATCTTCGCCCTCGTTAATAGCGATGGAAGGCAAATTTTAACCGGACTTCTTGATAATTTTTTGCAAAAGAATTCTTAGCCAGAACCTAAGAAGCTTTTTGCCATGGTTCTTGTATACCTCGTTTGAGGCGATCTTTTTATCTCGTGGTGTTCTGAAAATTAATGTCACATGTTTTCAGTGGCAGCTCCAGGATTTGGCAAATGGGGAGACCGACACCCACCCTCAACACCCCTCAATCTCAGCTATGGGATGACTTTTTTTGCTTGTCAGACTGTTTTTGTGAGGGGACCTCCAGAATTTACCCCCCCCCCCCAATTTGAAAATCCTAGAAATAACCCTGGTGACAATGGTGATTCAAGTCAATGGTGAATTTAGGAGGCGAGCACAGAAATGGATCTTGGATTTGATTCATGCTTAATTAATTGAATGACAATTCTGTGAATTGTGAAATTGAGTGCAAACAAGTGGCAATATTTTAAACTCTCTTGTTCACTTAATTCTTTAAATTTTCCACTGCAAAGGAACGTCTACAAAGACCAGCGCCAGTTGGAGTTGTCTGCGGAGAACCAGGAGGCGGTGGACAGCTGGAAGGCGTCTTTCCTTCGCGCCGGAGTCTATCCGGAACGTTCTCAGAAAGACAAAGAGGACAGTGTGAGATACCTAATGTGGTGCAATGCGGCATTTATATAGCGCCTCTTATATCATTAAGCTGCGAAGGTCTAAACATGGGTCTAGAGAAAGCAATGGTAAACTACTCTAGATTATTGATGCAGGCCACCTGTGTCATTGCTTGTCTAAAACATGGAGATCAGCGCCGGACTTGGGATCGTTTGAGTGCGTGATGAACTTTGCCTTTTCACTAGATAGATTTAGTTTGCTAAAAACACTTTACAGGGTGGCACAAAAAACCGGACTAGTCACATTTAGGTTTCCATTTAACATATTCTGGTTTTTTGCACCACCCTGTAGTTTCTTCAGGGCTGTAGTTGGGATGTCTTATTTATAGTGAGCTTTAAACATTTAATGGTATTATTGTGTTGAAGAATTCTGTTATTATTGAAGAAGCAGCGGCAGTATCAATGATATAGATGGTGAAATTTTTGAGTGTTATAAATGGTGATTGGGTAGGGGGGTGACTTTGAAGCTCTGTCACTGGGAGAGGGGGCGGGCTGAAAGATAGTTTTAAATTACTGATCGAAGGAAGGAGGAAAGGATGTTGCAATAATCTAGGAAGAATGCTATGCACATATTTAGATGTGACTGTCAAAACATGAGGATTTATTTTGGAAGATTTTAGATTGAAGGTGACAACGTTTATGATGACGATGATGATGATGATGACGGTGATGATGATGATGATGATGATGATGATGATGATGATGATGATGATGATGATGATGATGATGTAGGCAAAGGAGGATAGCACCAATCCTCAGTTGGAGCGCCAGGTTGAGGTTATTCGGTCCCTGGTTGCCTCTTACCTTAGTATCGTTAACAAGACAATAAAGGACCTTGTACCAAAGACCATAATGCATCTGATGATCAACAACGTAAGTCAAAGTAGAGGTCTCTGTTCTCTCTTCTATTGCTTATTAGTCTTTGTTTAATATTTGTTGTAATCTGTTCTTGAAATAAATGCGATTGAATTAAAATAGGAAATAATAATAATAATAACAGATAATTTCAATCAGTTATTGATCTAAGGCTAATATTTGTTAAGGCTGTTATTTCAAAAAGCTTGTTTACCCTAATTGCTGTTGCCGCTTTGTGACTATAACTCTGTACTGAGAGCTGATTATTGTCATGCGCTCCTGCACTCAATCTTTGCATGTTGGACTCACTTAAACCAATTTTAGAATTTATTTGAGGTGATTTACTTCTTTAGCTCAAGGAATTCATTGGCACCGAACTTTTGGCTCACCTGTATTCAACAGGCGACCAGGTGAGTTAATGTGGCTTTTCATGGTTTATTTCTGATCAGGCATATGTGTTTTCCTTTGTTTGTTTGTTTGTTTGTTTCTTTCTTTCTTTCTTTGTTTATGTATTTATTTCTTCATGCAGTGCTATATGAATAACAATATGGTATAGTTGTTATGGTTTTTGTGTGTCATCTTTGTTTGAATTCTTGTGCAGAGTTCTCTGATGGAGGAGTCAGCTGAGGAAACACTGCACAGAGAGGAGATCCTGAAGATGTACCACGCCACAAAAGAAGCCCTCAGCATCATAAGCGAGGTGAACACCAGCACTGTGGCCACTCCGCTTCCACCTCCTGTCGACGATGACTGGATAAAGCCAGACATGGCGCGACCGCCACTCAGAAACGGAGACGCTGGGTTCAACCGGTGCGTACCTTTCCATACCTTTCGTACACCTGTTTAAATTGTCTTAGGGCAAGAAATTTACATGGACGGTGCGTGATTTGATGAGGAAGGACAGCTATGAATTAACACAGGAAGATGCAAGAGACGGAAAGGCTGGATAACTGGAAATGAAACTTTCCTCACAATGGAAAATGTGTCACTTGGTGATATTTAGTCTTTTTAGTGATGCAATGAATTCTTGGTGTCTTTTTTAAGCGGGCAGAATAGCTGACTTTCTATTTTAAGTAAAGTCGTCATCAAGAGATTGGTTTTGATCGTGTATCGTTTTTTTTTTGGTCCGACTGAAGGTCTGGAAATTCTCGATCTTCGTTTTCTTCGACCGGAGTACCACAGAGGCCAGATGCATTTCCTCAGCAGAGGCAAGTTTCAGCCCTATTGTATGACTTTCAGCCACTTTGTATGACTTTCAGCCACTTTGTATGATTTCCAGCCTTATTGTATAACTTCCAGCAGTATTGTATGTTTTTCAGCCCTATTGTATATTAAACTTTCAGTAGTATCGTATGTTTTTCAGCCCTATTGTATAACTTTCAGCAGTATCATATGTTTTTCAGCCCTATTGTATAACTTTCATCAGTATCATATGTTTTTCATCAGTATCGTATGTTTTTCATCAGTATCGTATGTTTTTCGGCAGTATCATATGTTTTTCAGCAGTATCGTATGTTTTTCATCAGTATCATATGTTTTTCAGCAATATCGTATGTTTTTCAGCAGTATCGTATGTTTTTCATCAGTATTGTATGTTTTTCAGCAGTATCATATGTATTTCAGCAGTATCATATGTTTTTCAGCCCTATTGTATGACTTTCAAGGAACAATCTTTAATTAACTGAGCCTTTGTGGCATGATTAAGATTATTTTGAAGAACGGAACGTGTATTTGTTCATGTAGATGATATTTCCAATTGAATTACTGATACTAATATATTACATTACCTAAGCAGTAAGCAGTTATATTACATTTGTTTATTTAATAACTAGCATTCTATGTTCTCTTATTTTCTGTTGGCAGCTTCATGGTACCAACTGCTGCAAAGCCTTCCAGTGGCCTACCACCTGGACCACCTCGACCTGCGCCAGTTGCTCCGGGTGGGCGCATTCCACCCGCGAAATCAACTTATCAAGGCACTCCTGCTCCCATGATCCCTTCGTAAGTGTAAACAAATTGCTTAGTATTACGACCTTATCTTACTGTACAGTAGAATTTCGTTATAATGGACTCGGTTACAACGTATACTCGATTATAAAGTACTTTGATGTACGCTCCTGTGTGGTGTGCTACCGTATTGGATGGTACAGTGAAACCCGCTTAATTGCATAGGTGCCATGCAAGCCTCTCTTATGCGATTAACTGGGCTATGCGAATAGCCGGGACGTCTGATAATTGATTGTACGCACAAAACACTGGTTCGGATTTTTATGTTATGCGATTATGCGGGTTATGCAATTAAGTGGTATGCGATTAAGTGGGTTCCACTGTATTGGATATAATCTTATAACATACCTCACTTATAACGTACTAAATTTTATGGACCCACCAAGTACTTTATAATGAAGCTCTACTATGTTTTCTTTCGGCATTTTGAAAGGTTTGTTTCTTTAATTGAAATATTAATGTGTGTTGAAATAAATATTGTTCTTCTTAGACGGCCAATGTCTTTAGCCTCTCCCCGCATTCCTGATCGCCCCACAATTCCTGACCGACCGCATTGAGGCGCGGGACCCCACACACCGCGCTTCGCTGCTCGGCGCAAACTGTACGAAGACTCGCGGTGGAGAGCAAAGACTATATACACAGTACACTTGATCATTCTGTGAATATCGCATTCCTTGCTGCTGCTGTCTTTATAGATCTTTGTTTTGATATCAATAATGTTATTATTGGTTATGTTTAATTTGGTTGACTTTTCACATTTTTTCCGATTTTTTTGGGATCTTGAAATTCAAGACCAATTCCATTTGGCTTATCGCAAAGATTATCTGATGCATGTTTATCGTGATATGATATATTTCATAGAGTGGTTGTAAAATCCTATTTTAACCGCGGTGATCTGTTACACATACTTATGTTCATTTATTAGTCTCTGAATTCTTTATAGTCAGCTTTAGTCTACAATTGTTGATCTGTTGTTTGAATAGGTTGTTAGGAAATAATGTGCAGCTGTTTCGAAATTTAGGTTGCATTTTTTGAGATTAATGAAAAAACTGCTTATTCTAGGCCTTCTCTGGGGAATCCCCCCCAGTTTGAAATTTTCACCCAAAATTTGTTGACATTATGGCAAGTTGTATGACCTGCCCAATGTCTGTTCTCCCAAAAAATTTTAACTCCCCGGGGAAGTCCTCCCCCCAATGTCTAGGTGACTAGAATAAACACTGAATGAAAAAATTATTTTTGGGAGCATTTTTATTGTCTATGATCTAATAGTGATTACTCATGCAACATACCACTTCTGAAGTGCTTAAAAATATGAGAGATTTTCTAAGGTTTCTGTAATTTGACATTTTCTCGCCCTTGGCTTTTATTTTTGATGGTTTCAGTTTTGAATTTTGTTGGTTTCAATTTCAGTTTTGAATTTTGTTGGTTTCAGTTTTGTTTTGTTTTACTGTTTGAACCGAACCTGTGATATCAACCTGTTATCTGAATGTGTATGTGTGTGAGGATTTTGTTAATTGTGGATTTTTAAATATTAAATCTTTTATTTTCTGAAAATTGTAGTTTAAATCGTCCGATTATATATATGCATATCAATTGACAGTTTTAAATTATCTGTTAGAATTTTTGAGTTTCAAGCAGCCGGTTGCCATGACATTCAGACCCGGATCAGCTGACCCTCTGACCCCCACTTGTTGAACCTGAAAGTGAGTAAGAAACCAGGTGGTGAATGATGTTATTTTGATAATGTATCAATACTCAGAAGAAAAATGGTATCAATCTCCATTTTTCTGTAATTCTGCATGCTCGCCTTTCGGTATTTTTGTAATACGGTAAAACTTCGTTGTAACGTACTTAACGGGTCTATAAAATTGAGTACGTTACATCCAACATACATACATACATCCAAGGGCACGTTATATCCAGTACCATCCAAATACGGTATCGCATCACTCGGGACCGTACATTCAGTGGCGGCTCCACCAGGGGGCCCAGTGCCCCTGAGTGCCTGCCCCCCCCTTAGTGCCCCCAGTTGGGACCCTATACTTAATGCTACATACATTAAACAACAAATGGTTGGCCCCCATGATTAGAAGTTCGCACCCCAACGCCCCCACCCCACTTGCCAAATCCTAGAGCCGCCACTGCGTACGTTGCGGTACTTTATAACCGAGGATGCGTTATAACGAAGTTCTACTGTAGTTTTTAGCATATTGGGTATTCTTTTGTCTTCTCATTTCTCAGCATGAAATGTACCATTTACTAAGTGTAAAATTACAACTGTTATTGTGTAGAAATAAGAATTTTAATAGAATTTTAAGCTTTGTTCAACTTTGGGGGGAAATTTTGACTTTAGCCACCTTGTCCCCGTGGAGGTCCGTAATTTTGTTCTGGGAGTAGCCCGACCATAGGATGAAAAAGTGGGGGTGAGCCCAACCCCCATTTCTTTTCCTTTTTCTGGGCATGGCCTCTCAAAAGGTGGGGGACTCTAGCCTAGGGGCTCAGTAGAAATTGTTGTACCTGTGCGTTGGACCCCAGCAGCTTGTTAAGGGTACTGGACATTGTAATATTAGTGTTTTTTCTGATTGTTTAGAATGACGTTTAATATTAATAGGTAACTCTTCCACGTGTAATTTTCCACGCTTGTAGTCACGTGACCTATTTGTTAGCGCACCTCGCTGTCAGCCGTTTTGGGTTTGCAGCGGTGGCGGCAGAACCGGCCTTAGGCACAGGCAAAGCAGGCAGTTGCCTAGGGCGTCAAGATCCAAGAGGCGCCAATTAGTTTTAACCAAGAGATTTAATTACAACGCCTATTTTTTTTAAATGAAACGTTTAACTGATTAAATAATAATTATTGTTTGTAACTTCAAGTTTTTCACGATTCAATTTATATTTCCAACCTTGATAAATCAGTTGAATCACACTGACTCTGTTTTTAGCGCACTTTTTGACTGATTCATCATTGGAGGGAGTAACCGTGATGCCAGGGGGTCCAGTGTGGGGAGGAGCAGAGGGCTCCAAAGTATGCTTTGTTTTGGCTAGGGCCGGCCCTGGTGGCGGCTCCAGGATTTGACAAGTGGAGGGGCGTTGGGGCGACAAATTGTAGCCATAGGGGGCCAACTATTTGTTGCTAGGTATGTAATAATAAGTATAGGGTCCCAACAGGGGGACACTGGGGCATGATTTCAATATGGGGCCCCGGGCCTCTATGTGGAGCCGCCACTGATTTGCAGTGCCGTCTGTTGACATCTTAGTGTAATGATAACAGCAGTGGCGTAGCCAGGGTTCCGGAATATGGGGGGGTGCACGACCGCCACGTCGACATTTTCGTGTGAAAAAGTCTCCGACGAACAGAAACAGGTTCGTTGAGGATCACTTTCACTTTTCGCTCATGCTACCTACTCCGCCCCTTCCCCCTCCTTCCAATTTCTCGACGGTTTTGTGCGGATCCAAAGACCGGTTCCAACCAGAATAGGGGCCCCGCGTGGGGGATGAGTTGGGATGCAACCCCCACCAGACTTTTTGCTTGTGAAACCTATTTTTGGGTAAAAGTCCGGCAAAACTATGATGACCTTTTTTATCTTGCCAACCCATTTTTCGCGGTAACCGTGTAGTAAATTAGAGAAAAACTTCCTTTTGTCAGCCTTCTCATTGATTTTCTCCTTCTCTTTTCATCCCCCACCAACTTCCCAGGAATTCATTTCATCCCCCCACCAAGAAATCCTGGAACCGCCACTGGCAAGTGGGTTTGAAATGGTTTTAGTAGGATTTCTCCTGTGTTGAATCTTGATTACTATATGTTCTGTTACTAAGCGGGCGATTAGTGAGTGAATCTGGTGAATTTTTTTTACATTTCTGCTTTGATGGTTTTTCGTCTTCAAGAGATCTTGTACTTAGGCCTACTTCTCGCTGGGCTGGACCAGTGCCCTCCGTGATCGGGGCCCCGGACCACTTATGTGGATCGGAGGCCGAACAATTTCAAGGTGACCAATCGCTGTTGAATATCAAATGCAATTATATAACAGGGATATTTTTACGCACACACCCCTACACCCCTCCCAACACCCCTAATCTGAGACCGACACCTCCCCCCATCACCCATCCTCCCAATCTGAGAGTCGGATGACGTTTTTTGCTTGTCAGACTTTTTCGGCAGGGGAACCCCGGAATATACCAACACCCCGAAATTGATAATCCTAGAAATAACCCTGATATATATATATAGTAACTAGTAGGGGCCAGGATTGAACTGGCAATTGGTCAAGATTGGGCTGTCGGCCTCCGCGCCTATCTCGTTCTTCAGGCCCCACGATAACAGAGGGCATTAACAGCTGGGCTTTGTAATGCTGTTATTGCGTTTCGTTTTCTTTACGTTGTTCCATGTTTTTAATCGATGAAATTGGCAGATTTACTTACTTCCTAATTAAAGTCATTCGCAAAAAAGTCTGGATTTTTCTTGGACGAAAATCTCTGATTTATAATAACGCTTATTTATTATTATTAGTAGTAGTAGTAGTAGTAGTAGTAGTAGTAGTAGTAGTAGTAGTACACTGTAGTAGTAGTAGTGGTAGTAGTAGTAGTAGTAGTAGTAGTAGTAGTAGTAGTAGTAGTAGTAGTAGTAGTAGTAGTAGTAGTAGTGCACTGTAGTAGTGGTAGTAGTAGTAGAAGTAGTAGTAGTAGTTGTAGTAGTAGTAGTACACTGTAGTAGTAGTAGTGGTGGTAGTAGTAGTAGTAGTAGTAGTGGTGGTGGTAGTAGTAGTAGTAGTAGTAGTAGGCCTAGTAGCAGTAGTGGTAATAGTAGTAGTAGTCACGTCGTATTTCCCTTTTGAGTTGAAGTAAATAAAAATAAAATTCGCGCCGAATTTGCGCGCACCTGTAGCCTGGTTCGTCTGCTGGCGACTGTTCTGTCACGTGATCCATTCAGGAACCCCTCCCATAGAGGCTCTGCGGTGTTCGCAGTTGGAGCGAATTCTGCCATCTTTTCTCTCGTATATCAGTTCAACGCTGAGAGGCGAAGAAGATGAAGATTAGGTTGATTATCTTCCATGCTATCCGGATGATATCTTTGATACTAGGCGTTGATGTCGGTAAGTGACGATTTAAGATACATGTATCTTAAGATATTTATCTTGATTTATGCTGCGCTAGTTTTGCGTCGAAAAATTTAACAAGTAGGCCTACAGTAGAACTTCGATATAACGACTTGGCTATAACGTGTCCTCAGTAAAAGTAGAATTTACATTTATGATTTCTGGGAAGTTCTGGAGTTTTAGAAACGGGCGATATAGAAGTTCATCAATAAAATATCTGGGCAGAACGGTAATGGGTAACACAGAGATGGTCATGGGCAGTGTTTAATCTAGACTCCTGGACTCCGGGGGAAACTGAAAAAGCCAAGGGAACTGAAAAAGCCGGGGGAGACTGACAAAGCCGGGGGATTCTGCTAGGGGCCGCTGTTAGTCCATATAGCATTCCAAAATTTCGGAGGGGAATTTGAAATTTCCGGAGGAAGGGCAATCCCCCCCGGAAACGGCGTAGATTAAACACTGTCCATGGGTTGGGTTAATACATGAGTTGGGTTGGGTCAGACATTTTCCTATTTATGGGTGGTTGGGTCAGAAAATAATAGTTAAAGACATTATAATGTATTACGGTGGGGTGGGTAAAGTAAACCTATTGTTGCCGGCATGGGTTGGGTTAGGTTGGAGATTTGATGGTTGGGTTCTAAAAGTGTACCCAAGGACATTGCGGTCAACACCATGGAGGGCGCCACAAGCCAAATATTGGGTGGGCCAACATGGCCTGTTTGAAATTGGACAACGCAAGGACTAGTGCTACAGTTAGTACAGTAGGCTATAGATATGCAAAAATTCAGAAGAGTGATGAAGCGAATTAAAACCACATATTCTTGTGTCCCCATCTTTGCTGTGTCGAATTATTTACATAATAATAATAATAATAATAATAATAATAATAATAATAATAATAATAATAATAATAATAATAATAATAATAATAATAATAATAATAATAATAATAATAATAATAATAATTTAAAGTGGTTTAGGAGGGTCTGCCCTGTGTGAGAACCACTATGTTTCGCCCATCCAATCTATTATCTTATAGTACTAATAGTAGATACTATAGTTTTTACTTACTTACTTACTTACTTACTTAGTAGGCCTGCTTAGGTTTATTTTGAAATCATTTACATTAGTGGCCATTATTACATTCTCGTGCAATTCATCCTCTCTATCAACCACTTTTGCACTAAAAAATTGAGGATGAAAAAATACATAAACAAGTTTTTTAATATGAGAAAAAACAGACAGACTGATTGATTGACCGACCGACCGACCGACCGACCGACCGACCGACCGACCGACCGACCGACCGACCGACCGACCGACCGACCGACTGACAGCGAAGGAAATAAATAGACAGTGAAAGTTGAAAAAAATATGACTAATAGCTAATGTGAAAAAAACACAAGACTATATATATATATATATATATATATATATATATATATATATATATATATATTGTATTTTTTTTATATATATATATATATATATATATATATATATATATATATATATATATAGAGAGAGAGAGAGAGAGAGAGAGAGAGAGAGAGAGAGAGAGAGAGAGACCTTTATATACCTTTATCTACCTGGATATAGACTCTGTCCGTGTGTGTTCTACCTGGGGAATTAATATACGCCGCCATTGGTTGAGGATAAACACAAAGATTTCTAGGTCTTCGTCAGATGAAAGATTAGTCGATCGCTCAAAGATAATGCTATCGACGGCAAAGGGTTAAATGGGGCACTGGGCAGAGAGAAAGAGGGAGAGACAGACACAGAGGGGTGAGGGAGAGGGTTGGGTGAAAGTTCGAAGTTGTCTCGATTTCAAAGGAGTTCTTGAAGAACCAGACCCAAACTGTATCCCTGTTCCGCCGGAAGATGCTAAGAGGGAAAGAGGGAGGAAGGGAGGGAGGGGAGGGGAGGGACAGGGGAGAAGTGGCATCTGCCGGGAAAAGAAGTTGGAGAGGAGGAGGAGTAGGAGGCTAGGATTGCTTTCTTTCGAGCATATATGCGGTTCGAGGGAGAGAGAAGGGGATGGGGTAGGGAAGGGTGGGGGTTTAAAGTGGTTGGGCGGTGGTGGTGGGCGGAAGAGGGGGTGGTGGTGGGAGTGGAAGCGGCTAACTGACCAGATGGATAACTTAGTTGGGATGCGATAATTCGACATGTTGCGGACGCCGGCGATGATGATGATGATGATGATGATTATGATGATGATGCCGGTGGCATATGGATAGAAGCCCTCTCTCTCTTTCTTTCTCCCTCTCTCTCCCAAGAGGATGCGCGCGTTTCTCGGAATGGAATGAAAGGAGCGCGTGGAAGACTGGAAAGACGGATGGATTGATGGATTGATGGACGGATGAACGAATGGATGGCTGTTAGCGGTCAAAGTTCAAAGGAACAGAAGATTTATCAATTATGAGTTTGAAGATCAATTAATAACTCAATTCTGTCTGTCTGTCTGTCTGTCGTTCTGTCTTTGTTTCAGTCGTTCGATTTTTCCGTTTATTTCTTTACAAAATTGATTATCTCAGACTGAATCTCTTTTGATATCACTTTGTTCTGAATTTGTAGACAAATGCCGAGATCCTTTGGGAATGGAGTCACGTGACATTCCCGACTCCGCTCTTACTTCTAGTTCTTCGTACGATGACGTCATGTTCGGCCCAGCGAACGCCAGGTAGCATCGAAAATACAATACTCGAATAATTATATTTATTAATTAGTCTAACAGAACGATAATGTCGTTGTTGCCGATGACGACTACGATGATGATGACGAAGATGATGATGATGATGATGATGATTATGATGATGATGAATGAAATTTTATGATGGTTGTCATGGTAACGCTCACCGATGGCCTTCTATAGGATCCGCGGTGGTGGTGGTGATGATGATGGTGATGGTGGCAGGGCGTGGTGTCCCAAGGGACTGGTGTCAAAGGACGTCTACGAATGGGTCGAAATCGACCTGGGCAGTCTCAAGGTCATCGCGAAAATCGAGACTCAAGGTCACCTCACGACGGTAAGGCTGTTCCGGGAAGCTCAGCTTTTGTGATCTCGTGGAGGGAGGGGAGAGGGGGGTTGATGGGACCCTGTGGCAATATCGGGGAAAATGTCAATGCCGATTATTGACGTTAATTAATTAATCGATTACTTATAAATAGTCGAAATTTGCACTCCTAATGAGCCATAACACGAATTGCCTGTTAAGAAATTTTTTTCGAGGGGTAAAATTCCTCGGAATACAATGACGGCATTCTGAAGCTCTAACAGAATGAAGAATCTAATGATGATGATGATGATGATGATGATGATGATGATGATGATGATGATGATGATGATGATGATGATGATGATGATGATGATGATGATGATGATGATGATGATGATGATGATGATGATGATGATGATGATGATGATGATGATGATGATGATGATGATGATGATGATGATGATGATGATGATGATGATGATGATGATGATGATGATGATGATGATGATGATGATGATGATGATGATGATGATGATGATGATGATGATGATGATGATGATGATGATGATGATGACGACGAGGCATTGCCCGCCCACCCCAACGCCCCCTCTCTCCGCCCCGAGAATTTGATTAGACTCACCTAGACATCGGCGCAGTATTTATTAGCAAGACATCCAGGGACGTAGCCAGGAATTTGATTGGGGGATAATGTGATTGGGGAAGGGGGGGGGGTATAAATCTTAAAAACTTTGAAAATCTTAAAAAACACTTAACATTATTAAGATAGTCTGATTTTTTTTGGGGGCTATATATACCGATACAACCCCCGTCGCTACGCCTCTGAAGACATCCCCTTAGCTCCGCACAGTGTCCAAGATTTCTGGTGCGTTTTTCCAGAATATTGTTACAAACAGGGTGCGATTTGTGACCTAAAGCAGTGGGGGAAACATGTCGAGCTTGGGGGATGTGGTGGTTGGGGAAATGTAGCAGTGGGGGATGTAGCTGTGAGGGATGTAGCAGTAGGGGGACGTATTTGAGCAGTGGGGGGAGAGATTCCCCTACCCTCTACAAATCGCGCCCTGGTTACAAATGCGTGCAAATGCCACCGAACCCTCTTCAACCAGCAACGATTCTTTAGTACCGTAAAATCTGTAGCTCCCGAAAGCGCTATATAAATAAACTCACGAGATTTTACTTACTTACTGTTCTATCGGCCCCGTTCTGTTCTATGGCAAACGGTGATGATTTGATTTGCAAAATGGACGAAATTCCGGAAGCAGCGGGCAGCTGCACGGGAATTAATTCAACGGAGCGCAGTTTAGAACATACGGTCCGGATTAGGAGGTCCGGGGGAATTCTTACGGACGCCGGCTTCGAAATCAATTCGATCCGGTTCCGTGTTCTCGATTAACTACGGAATTCTCCGGACGGGTCGCATCTATGACCCGGATACCGCGTGGGCAAAATCAGGTCACTTCCGGAAAGAGGAAGAAAATGGCGAGACCACTTAATTGTAACGCAATGTAAAAAATGGGGCGAGTATTCTCCTCCGGGGGCGGGGGCGTATAGATATTTTGACCGACCGTTCCACTTGACTGAACTCTGACCTATGACCTCTGACGTCACAATCAACTGGATTTCATTGGTCGGAACTCTCTTTGGCCTATTTTTATTTTAGAAGTAGGTCTAAATTAGAAATTATTAAGAAGACCAAGGCCTGGATTTTGGCGAATTACTTCGGGTTTTTTTCATCCCCGAGATTGGAAATTTTCCCTTTAAGCCAGCTGACAACCCCCCCCCCCCACTACAAAAACATGGCAATTTTTTGATGGATCTATGGATTTTTTATCCGATCCCCGCTGCACTTTTGAAAATGTCGGCTGAATATTCATTAGGGTGATGACTTCATTGATTGTTAATTAGGGTCATGACTCCCATGAGTATGTTGAGGCGTACTTCGTTGAGTACAAGAGGTCAGACGAAGGTCAATGGAAAAGATTCAGAAATCGTGCGGGAACAGAGGTTAGTAGAAAGTCGAAAGAGTAAACAAGTAAGTAAAAACAACTTACCTTAGTGGTCGTTTTCAGACATGAGAATCAATTCATTTGGAAAGATATTATACATCATATAGAACGTAAATTTCAACTTTCGAATTCACATTTAAATGTATTTTCTTTAAATTCTTTGAATCGTAAATATAAATTCTTACCCAATCGGAGGGGGAGAGAAAAATTCTAGGGTTGTGTCGTCCCACTCCCAAATTTCGACCGAGGCTAAAAAACGCCATGTCACCTTGACCTTGATCATTCATTGACCTCAGAACTTGAACTCAGCTATCGATTGACCCGACCCTGTTCGACTAGAGGTTCGTGCTGTAAGTCTGATCACGTGACGTTGTCGCAGGTGTTCATGGGTAATTTGAACGCGCATTCTGTCGTCGGGCAGGACGTAGTTCCTCTTTTGGTCGCCAGGCGCATCAGGATCGTTCCCTACAGCAACCTCCCCCGCCGGGTCTGTCTGCGCCTGGAGCTCTACGGGTGTCAATGGAGCAGTAAGTCATGTCATATATATATATATATATATATATATATATATATATATATACAGTATATATACAGTATATATATACAGTATATATATACAGTATATATATACAGTATATATATACACAGTATATATATACAGGGTGGCGCAAAAAAGCGGACTGTATTAAATGCAAACCTAAACGTGACTAGTCCGGTTTTTTGCAACACCCATTATATATTTATATATAACTTTTATATATATCCAGGGTGATGCAAAAACCGGGCTATATTAAATGCAAACCTAAACGTAACTAGTCCGGTTTTTTTGCGCCACCCTATATATATATATATATATATATATATATAAGTTAATGGCCTGTGCTTTCGCTAGGTGACGCCGCTGCATCTTAAAATTGGAAAGAAAAGCTTAAATGACCGCATGAGCGATATTATAGGATTTATAGTACAGAAGTATACATCGGATGTCATGCATTTTGACCCAGGGGTTGTGAAAATATTTACAGTTAAGGTGCAGGTTTTATTGGGCAGCCCTGTATATGTGACGATATAGTTGTTGTTGTTGTTGATGATGATGATGATGATGATGATGATGATGACTACGCTGTTTTTGCAGTCGGTCTGATGTCGTACAGCCTGCCTCAGGGCGTGACCCGCGGCTTCGAGGTCGACCTGTACGACCAAACGTACGACGGGCAAGAGACCCTGGGCCACCTGTCGGGCGGTCTGGGCCAGCTGACCGACGGAATTCTGGGAAACTCCAACTTCCGGCTGGACTCGGAGGGCCTCGGGAGGAAGGGCTACGGATGGATCGGGTGGAAGAGCGACTCCGCCAGTCCGCCTCCGGTGGAAGCGGTTTTCCAGTTCGAGAGCGAGCGAAACCTTACCGGGTTCCGCGTCCACGCCAACAACCAGTTCTCGAAGGAGGTCCGGGTCTGCCGACGGGTCGTGGTCGAAATCGGGTCGTACGACGACGACGAGGACGGGGTCAAGGTCAATGTCGTCGTCACGCATGACGTCACGCGGGATGACGTAGACGAATCGGCGAGATTCGTCGACGTTCCCATTCCGAACGGTGTCGTCGGAGACGTCGTCAAGGTGTCGCTGTATTTCGCCGCCAGGTGGCTGATGGTCAGCGAGGTCGAATTCGACCTGGGTGGGTCGTCGTCGTCGTCGTCGTCGTCGACAGGTGGCGTCCGTTGTTTCCATGGAGACGAGTAGACTAGGGGACGTCCATTAATTACGTCATCGAAAAGGGGCAGACAGCGCGAGGGGTTTTATTTATTTTTTAATTTGACACTTGTTGACATGGGGTGGGGTGGCATGGCATGATATTGCCTTAAAAGTGTTGACGCAATTAATGGACGTCCCCTTAATGGGCAGTTTCTTTGGGGTTTCTTTACCGGTCTTTCCAAGACCCAATCATCGTTTTTCATTTCTTATCACGCTACTCTAAAGATAGAAATTAAAGAGGCGCTATATAATTCCCTTATTGCATTACTCTACATTACTATACATCGTCCTCGTTCTCAAACTTCCCTTCTATCGTGATACAGTAATAGTAGATATGATGATAACGATACATGTATTACTGTATTATTATTATTATTATTATTATTATTATTATTATTATTATTATTATTATTATTATTATTATTATTATTATTATTATTATTATTATTATTATTATTATTACGCTAGCCTACCCAAATATAATTAAACTCTAAATCCGCCTATGCTTATGACTAATGACTACTCGAGAACTTCGTTATAACGTACTTAATGGGTCTGTAAAATTAAGTACGTTATATCCGAGGAACGTTATATCCAATCAGTGGCGGCTCCACCGGGGGGCCAGGGAGGGCCCGTGCCTCCCTACTGAGTGCCTTCCCCCCAGTGCCCCCCTTAGTTGGGACCATATACTTAATGCTACATACATTAAACAACAAATGGTTGGCCCCCCATGATTAGAAGTTGCCACCCCAACGCCCCCCCCCCCACTTGCCAAATCCTAGAGCCGCCACTGTATCCAATATCATCCAATACGGTAGCGAATCTCACGGGAACGTACATGGCCGTAAGTTGTAACCGAGTGTGCGCTATATAACGAAGTTCCACTGTAGTTATAACCACGGTTTAGAAGCGCAAATGGTACCAGCGTCTAGTTCTTGTTCGAACAGGAAGCGCGGAACCAGTCTCTGCCCTTGGACTTCCGGTCTCGGTCTCGTCGCCTCCCTCCGCCTCCTACGAGCTCACCGGCGAAAGAGCGGTCGCCATAGCAACCGGTTGCCTAGCAGCGCTGGCGATCCTCCTTCTAACGATCGCCGTTATCGTCCTGATTGGAAGCAGGAGACCGTCGTCCGGTTGCCATGGCTACGGTTGCCACGGTCCCGACCAGGGCACCCCGGCGACGACCGGGTCGGCGTCCGACAACCGGATCCTCGAAGACTCCTTCGGGAATCCGGCGGAAGCGGCAGACGAGTGGCGCCACCTGCCGCCCACTCAGTCCACCACGACAGGTAAGAAGCGACAGGTAAACGCAGGTAAGGAAGTCTTGGAGTCACGCCTTCGCATGACGTCACTTTTCATTTTATCGCGATGACGTCATCACGTAGCGTCGTCGTCGTCGTTGCTGTCGTTGTTGTAGACGACTGTTCTGATGTCACTTCCTCCGTCTATGCCACTCCTTTGGTGACGTCACGCCCAGGTAAAGTGCGTCACGGTCTGCTGAGCGTCTTCAGTTTCGCTTCTCCTCCTCCTCCTCCTCCTCCTCAAGGTCGAAGCAGTACTCCGACATTCGGTTGTCACGTGACCGCCGCCGAATCCGGATCTTCCGGATCGCTCCTGGGCCTGGAATGCCTGGAAAGGGCGGAAGAGATCGAGAGGGAAAGGATCAGTTTCATCCGTGGAATGAAGCGCGGAGCGTACGGAGAGGTCAAAACCACTGCATAAAACATTCCACGTCAATTTAAGTAAGTAAGTAGGTAAAATCTCGTAGATTTATATAGCGCTTTTGCGGGCTTTTAGTAGCGTAGTAGCGCCATTTTCTTGCGTGCTTAAAAGTGACGATTATGATGACATCAACAACAACAGACGATTACGACGACGATGATGCTGATTATTATTATTATTAGTAGTAGTAGTAGTAGTAGTAGTAGTAGTAGTAGTAGTAGTAGTAGTAGTAGTAGTAGTAGTAGTATTTATTATTATTATTAGTAGTAGTAGTAGTGGTAGTAGTAGTAGTAGTAGAAGTAGTAGTAGTAGTAGTAGTAGTAGTAGTAGTAGTAGTAGTAGACTAGTAGTAGTAGTAGTAGTAGTAGTAGTAGTAGTAGTCATGCTACTAATACCACTACTACTTCTACTGCTGCTACTACTACTACTACTATTGTGGGTACCGTAAAGGCGAATTTAATGGCTGTTGCGTGGCGGCGCTATAGAAGTCAGGCCATAAATGTAATTGCCACTACGATTCGCAGATCTGTCTTTGTGAGATGCTGCGCTGTCAGGTAGACGATCACGTGACCGACGATTTCGATGACGCGGCCGACGCTAGAGGGCGCCAACTGATCATCGTCAAAATTCTCTCGGATCAAGAAGACGAAAACGACAGGTTAAAGTAGATCTCATTTTCATAATTAATTAATTAATTAATTAATTAAGAACAGACTCGCGAATTTATAACCGCTAACTCTATTAAATATTTATTTCTGCTAATATTTATAATAATACTATAATAATACTGTAATAATAATACTGTAATAATAATACTGTAATAATAATACTGTAATAATATAATAATAATAATAATAATAATAATAATAATAATAATAATAATAATAATAATAATAATAATAATAATAATAATAATAATAATAATAATAATAATAATAATAATAATAATAATAATAATAATAATAATAATAATAATAATAATAATAATAATAATAATAATAATAATAATAATAATAATAATAATAATAATAATAATAATAATAATAATAATAATAATACAAGAACAAGTATAAGACTAGTATAAGAATATGAACAGGAATCAGAAAAAGAGCAAGAACAAGAACAAGAACTAAAAGAACAAGAACAAGGTTTAGAGTGGTCGAGTAGGGCCTGCCCTGCGTGAGAACCGCTTTAATATATTCATTGAAGGACAAGGACCAGGACAACGACCAGGACAAGGATTAACATCACTGGTGGGTTGGAAATTGAATGACAATTGCTGTTGTATTGATGTGACATTTAGGAGTGACTTCTGTTGGGAGGCGAGTTCTCTGTTCGCCCTTCGAGGCCACGCGAACGTGGTTCGTTTGTTCGGCGTCATTCGCCAGGCGGCGCCACAGTGCATAGTAATGGAGTACATGCCGTACGGCGACCTAGAGGGATTCCTTCGGCAGTTTGGCCGTCATTCGCCAGAGGGAGACTCCGCTCCGCTTTCGAACGCCAGGTGTCTAACTGCACATTCGGTGGTGGTGGGAGGAAGTGGGAGGGGGCGGGATTCAGGGGTGGGGGGTAGGGAAGGGGTTGTCTGTTGGGGTCTGGGAATCCTAATGGAAATAGTTCTAAATCTGTGAGATGAGCAAGTGTATTAATTAATAACCTTGGGGGCTGTCCATTAATTACGTCAATTTAGGGAGGAGGGGTTTGAAAAAGTTTGACACTTGTTGACAGGGGGAGGGGAGGTCAAGAGAAGTTGACGTCAACAATTTCACTTTTTACAAATAATCAAAAACTAAGAAATTTCATGGAATACTACTTATTACAATGGAAAAAAGCATGGCAAAAAGGTCATAACCATCACATTTTGACACTCGACGAGCAAAAAGGAAAAATGGTCACCGCAAAAATAATAACCTTGTTATTGGGACCTGTCATTGATCTTGGGGGTGTCAAACGTTTTTGACGTAATTATGGGGAGGGGTAACTGACAGTTGATAGTTGTTGGCAAGGGGAGGGGTCAAAAGTAGCCCAAAAATTTTTGACATAATTAATGGACAGCCCCTTAAGCTGACGTGATTATTGCTACACGTAACTTATCTCAATTAATATTATGACATCGTCATCGTCGTCGTCATCATTATTCGTCGTTGTTTATAATTCGAAAGAAGTCGGTTTACGTTTTATAGTGGTTCTTACACAGGGCAGACCTTACTGAAACACCATAAAACTTAATATTATTATTATTATTATTAGTAGTAGTAGTAGTAGTAGTAGTAGTAGTAGTAGTAGTAGTAGTTGTAGTGTAGTAGTAGTAGTAGTAGTAGTAGTAGTAGTAGTAGTAGTAGTAGTAGTAGTAGTAGTAGTAGTAGTGTGTTTCGTGTCGTGCGCCGTACGTCATTCATTAGTGACGTCATCTATTATTACCGTAGACTCAGTCACGGATGCCTCGTCTACATGGCAACGCAGATATCGTCTGCGATGCGTCTGCTGGAGTCACGTGGCCTCGTTCACCGTCAGCTGACCGCTCGCAGCTGTCTCGTCGGCGAACGATTTCTCGTCAAATTGTCCGACTTCCGGTTGTGCCGGACGATCGACTTCCGGTCGGAAGCGAACCGGAAGTTGCCGCTGCGCTGGTTGGCCCCGGAATCCATTCTTCTGGTAGAAATATTTCGCGTTTACGATTCGGTTTGGAAAAAAGTCAGCGAATGTTTTCATTTCTTAATGACTATATGTTGACTCGTTTGCACCGGTGTAAACTTAGATGAAAAAACTGGGTGGGGAACCAGTGGCCGCCCGAGGATTTGGCAAGTGGGGGAGCCGTTGGGGTGCCAACTTCTAATCATGGGGGGACCATTTGTTGTTAAGTATGTAGTATTAAGTATAGGGTCCCAACAGGGAGGCCACTGGGGGAGGCATTCATTTGGGCGAACGGCCCCTCGGGCTCCATGTGGAGCCGCCACTGTGGGGAACCCATAGGCCTCCCCTTCCCCATGGTAGCCACTTTGAAATAGTTATTTGTCTAGATGAATTAAAGCGCAATATAAATTCTAAAAAGTCAGTTTCTAGTAATAGTCGGACCCTATCACAGAGGGGCCAGGTGGGCCACTTGGCCCGGACTCTGCTTTAAAAGGGACCGATATAATGGGCCAATATAAATTAAAATGTATATATACTTTTTAGCGAGTTAATATTTCTAACAAGTGATGATTACCATATTTGAGTTTTTACCCTGATGCCTGATAAACTACCCGATACGTTCATATTAACCCCTTAACTGCGCAACTATTTGTAACTCAATGTATAATGGACGAGCGTTACTCGGGGCACCCAGTTAAGGGGTTAAGAGTTCGAAGACGGAGCAACCTAAAATTTGTAAATGGCCGGGCCTCATCTGATCGCTGTATGGGCCTGACTATAGTCATGGTCTAGTTATAGTCATAGTAAAGTTATAGACATAGTCCGGTTATAGTCATAGTAAAATTATAGACATAGTCTAATCATAGTCTAGTTACAGTCATGGTCTAGTTATAGTCATAGTCCGGTTATAGTCATAGTCCGGTTATAGTCATAGTCCGGTTATAGTCATAGTCCGGTTATAGTCATGTAAATTTATAGACATAGTCTAATCATAGTCATAAATGATTCTTCTTCTTCTTCATAGTCTAGTTATAGTCATGGTCTAGTTATAGTCATAGTCTAGTTATAGTCATAGTCTAGTTATAGTCATAGTCTAGTTATAGTCATGGTCATTCTTGCACCCCTTAAGTCAGACCCAAATGACAAGATGCTTGACCATTTCTAGGGTCGATTCTCCAGCAAGAGTGACGTCTGGTCGTACGCCGTCACGCTTTGGCAGATCGTCACTCTCTGTCACTCCGACCCCTTCGGTCACGTGACCGTCGACGAGCTGATCGACTGCGCCCGCCGAGCGTACAGGGGCGGCGGCGACGGCGGCGGCGGCGGGGGAGAACCAGCGCCGCGCCTGGGTCGGCCGGAGGGGTGTCCGTCGGAGCTCTACGACCTGATGGTCCAGTGCTGGGACGGGTCGGAGGACCGGCGTCCGACCTTCGGCGAGATCCACGCGTTTCTCAAGGTCAGAGGCCTCGGATACTGCGTCGAGAACGACGGGGTGTCTCTGCGGGTCCTCGAAGGACTTGGAAATACCGGAAGTGGCCACGGATCGGGAACTTCCGTTTCCACGGACGACGACGAAACGGTCGAAATCCCAACGCCCTAGAAATAACAGCAGTTCCGGTGGCGTACCGAGGGAATGGCAGGTGGGGACGATGCCCCCCTCCCCTGGGCGCTGCTTGAAAGGGGCGCCAAGAAGCCCGATACTATCTGAAATTGAATGACATTTCTGTTAACTGAATGTCAACAATTTCGTGAACATTATTGTAAAAGATTCGCCAATCGGCGTTCCATATTTAGTCTTTTGTACGGTTTTAGGAGTGCCCACTATCGTTAGCCTTTAGAGCTTTCGGCGGGATGATATTAGACCGGATGAAGAGGATAATCCCATTATGGTAGGCCCAGTTTTATTGCGTTAGTGTCCCTAGTTCTCGTACAGACAATGACGCTGGTGTGTACAGTAGTATGAGTATGAATGGTTGCGAGGTGTCTGACTTGGTTCACTTGGTACGCTGTACAGCGAAATTGAAAAGGTAAATGTTGATTGTTCTTGCGCGATTTGAGGCAATGGAGATGGGGACAGAGAAAAATGCTGTTTTCGTCAGAGAATTTGTTCAATTCGTTGAAATTTATGCATATCTATACATACAGTCATACACCTATACATCTATACATACATTTATGCATAGCTAGACACCGACTGTTCAATATTCCTACCATTGGCTTGCGATGTGGTTGTGATGATGATGATGATGATGATGATGATGATGATGATGATGATGATGATGATGATGATGATGATGATGATGATGATGATGATGATGACTATAATAAAAACGTGCAGCTGAAAGGAGAGGAGGGAGAAGAGAGGATATAAATTTGGCAGAAAGCATTTCTTTTGAAACTCACAGTGACAAACTTCCTCTCATTATCCTGGAGAATGAGGCGACGGAGGAGAACGAGGAAGAAGAGAACGAGGGGAGGAGGAAAGGAGGAACCCAAAGTGCCTTCGGGGACCCCGGGACTCCTCTGGGGGCGGGGGTGGGGGTCCAAAAAGAAACAGCCAGTGGCAACAGAAGCGTCTTAGGACGTAGCAAAAAACTATTAAATAATTCAGCGCCAAAACGAAGACGGCGCTAGTCGGAGGTCTGTTGTCCTTATCCCACCCGATGCGATTTACTCTCGCTCACCACACCACCCCGCTCCCTCCTCCTCCTCCGCAGCTGCCTAATTCGTGTACCTGGAGCACGCCGCCGCCGCCACTGCCGCCGTCGCCGTACGCGCGTCTAACCATGTCACGTGACCCGCCGCCGCAGTTAGTTCCAGAACCCGTCGCCAGGAGGAGGAGGAGGAGGAGGAGGAGGAGGAGGAGGAGGAAGACGTGTCCGACGATCGTATAAGTCCTCTGTCGTCTGCTTCCGACGTTCTATTTTCCGGAAATCGTCGGTGGTTGTCGTCGTCTCGTACCCGATGCGAATTGACGTCGACGACGCGGAGGACAGACGGTAAACTGCACGTGGCGCAGTGCGACGACGGCGATGTCCGACAACAAGGCGACGGCCCGTGGAGCGCCACCTGTCGGTAGGAATTGGCATAATCATCATCACCCTCTTCTTCTACCGTTGGAAATTCCAGGCTTCCTATTAATCAAATTGTCGTTTTAATATTTTAATATTTCAGTAATTAACCCCTAAAATATAAAAAAGCCTATGTTCTGCTAGTCAGCCATGCCCTCATGCCAAAGCCTTCGGTGTATTTTTCTCGCTTACTTACTTACTTACTTACTTACTTACTTACTAGGAGGTATTTTTTATGTATGTTGTAGTTACTCGGTTGACATTTGCATAAATCCATTAAGAAAAGCTTTCAATACGCAAGCAGTCGAGTAAAAACCTGCGCTATATAAATTAATGATGGCAGGAAAGAGCATTGCGTCGACAAAGACAGAGACAGACAGACAGACAGACATACATACAGACAGACAGAGATACAGAGGCAGAGACAGAGACAGAGAGATCTTGAGTCCTTTATCTGCTTAAAATATAAATGTCGCTTGACGTCATCAAGACTATTCTGAACTCTATTTGTCTGCGTCGAAAGTCACGTGCCGCTTCTTCGCCCTTCCTTCCATCCATCCTCCTCCTCCTCCTCCCTCCCTCCTCCCTCCCCTCCCTCCCTCCCTCCCTCCCTCTATCCGTCCCCTTCATCTTTTCTTTCTTTTAAGAGGAAAACAGTCCAATTGTTCCAAGCGTATAACTGGAATCGTGACCACATGCAAATGCATCATCCAATCAATATGCTAATGCCTCGGTCAACTGATCTGTCTCTCTGTCTGTCTCTGTCTGTCTGTCTGTCTGTCTGTCTGTCTGTCTGTCTGTCTTTACAATTTCTTCGTATTTGAGAAACTCTAGCCTTTCTTCGTTTTTCCGCTGCTGAAATCTGAAAAATTTTGGGAGTGGTGGCGGCCTGGCGGGGCGAGGGAGGGCACCCCCACAGATACGCCCCCCTTCGTCCTACCAAAGGTCGCTATCGTTTTCGTTTGAAACCTGTAAAAAGGATCAATTGGTCGGTGATTATATAGCGCTTCCACATTTTCGGTTTACCACTGGTGACATCTAGTGGTCGATTAAGCTGCTGCTGTATATCGTCGGGTCTTTGGTCAGAATCCACCGTCCCTCTAGCGTCCGGTATTTTAAGACACCTCTCTCTCTGTTTGTCTGTCTCTGTCTGTCTGTCTGTCTGTCTCTGTCTGTCTCTCTGTCTGTCTGTCTGTCTGTCTGTCTGTCTGTCTCTCTCTCTCTCTGACTTGGTCAGAAAAAAGGTCATGTCCTAATTTCTCACCAAAAAAAGAACAACACTGTGTCATTCGCGGTGGCAGATGCTAAATGATAATGCCATATGCTCGGTTAATGCTATTTCTCGAGAAAATTGCATTGTTAACATCTGAATGCACATTTCATCAACAGCTTGGAGCATGTTGCATCAATACAGACAGACAGACAGACAGACAGACAGACAGACAGACAGACAGACAGACAGACAGACAGACAGACAGACAGACAGACAGACAGACAGACAGACAGACAGACAGACAGACAGACAGACAGACAGACAGACAGACAGACAGACAGACAGACAGACAGACAGACAGACAGACAGACAGACAGACAGACAGACAGACAGACAGACAGACAGACAGACAGACAGACAGACAGACAGACAGACAGACAGACAGACAGACAGACAGACAAGCAGACATACAGACAGACAGACAGACAGGCAGAAAGTAAATCACGTGATTCGCTCGCATAGAGATCAAAAATAGACAGTTTTTCAAGGATTGCCTTTTGGTTGGAACACAGAGTTTATATCCAGTTAGGTTACTTGTCTTCGGTAGCTGTGGTCGACAATCTAGTTGTTTACGGTGTCGACTCTATGCCAATGCCTTTAAGTTCCGGCGGAAATGTCCGCCGGTCTAGCCATTTATATCGCTGCGTCTATATCGCGTGCGAAAAGCAGACGCGTCACGTGGCAGGCGTGTCACGTGACGGCGAACGCAATGCCACTTCCGGCCTGGGTGGGGTTCTTTTTTTCGGGGGGGGGGGAAGGCGGAAATTTGGATTTAGTTGTCGAGTTTTTGCTAAAAATTATCTCCTTCCTTTCCGACGATTGTAGAGTTTGGCACTCTCTCTTTTTGAGATCAGAGGGTGTAGTGGAGGTAAGGGTTGGGGCGGGGGTGATAGTGCGAAGGGGAAGGGGCAATCGAATCCAGGATGGTGTGGGGAGGGTGCTACGGAAAGACATGGAACCGAGGAAATTGTCGTCGTCGCCATGAATTACAACATTCGGCGCCGATCGACTAAAGGCTATTTATAGACGATGCGGTCCGATGTTCACGTGACCACGGGGAAGGCTATCAACGACATCAGAGAGAGAGAGAGAGAGAGAGAGAGAGAGAGAGAGAGAGAGAGAGAGAGAGAGAGAGAGAGAGAGAGAGAGAGAGAGAGAGAGAGAGAGAGAGAGAGAGAGAGAGAGAGAGAGAGAGAGAGAGAGAGAGAGAGAGAGAGAGAGAGAGAGAGAGAGAGAGAGAGAGAGAGAGAGAGAGAGAGAGAGAGAGAGAGAGAGAGAGAGAGAGAGAGAGAGAGAGAGAGAGAGAGAGAGAGAGAGAGAGAGAGAGAGAGAGAGAGAGAGAGAGAGAGAGAGAGAGAGAGAGAGAGAGAGAGAGAGAGAGAGAGAGAGAGAGAGAGAGAGAGAGAGAGAGAGAGAGAGAGAGAGAGAGAGAGAGAGAGAGAGAGAGAGAGAGAGAGAGAGAGAGAGAGAGAGAGAGAGAGAGAGAGAGAGAGAGAGAGAGAGAGAGAGAGAGAGAGAGAGAGAGAGAGAGAGAGAGAGAGAGAGAGGGAGCACGAAATACCGGGAGATACAGGGATTGAGAGACCTGTTGAAGAAGAAGAAGAAGAAGAAGAAGAAGAAGAAGAAGAAGACGACGAAGAAGAAGAAGAAGGAGGAGGAGGAGGAGGAGGAGGAGGAGGAGGAGGAGGTGGAGAATAATTATTATTAGGAAGAGGAAGAGGAAGAGGAGGAAGAAGATGTCGTCTGCATCTTTCGGAAGGCAGCAGGTGACGCTCACGGACGTTCAATATTGACGACCTCGGCATTAAAGCATTAGCGCCAAACGACGACGACGACGACGACGACGACGACGACGACGACGACGACGACGACGACGACGACGACGACGACGTAGGCGGCCAGATTGAAGATTTATTACCAGAGAATTAAAATATTGCTGCCGAACGGGGCCTCCCTTTCCCCCTCTCCCCTCCTCGGATGGAGACGGGGGAGAGGGGGACGTTGTGGGAACAGTCGTGGATGGCAGAGCGAGTCCTGTTTACACGGCTGATAGCGAGACAAGGATCCATTGGATCTGGAGACAGCTGGTCGATGATGCTCCATGAGGAGGAGGAGGAGGAGAAGGAGGAGGGGAAAGAGATTAGACGGGGGAAAGGGAGACACCCTACCCCGCCCGCATTGAGGAAAATCAAACCTAACTGACGCTGTGGATTATTTCTAATAACCGCTCAAATCTTTTGATCTTTTGATTCAACAATATTAAGCAACAGTGTTTTATACAGATCGAATAATGGCAGTTACAATAACAACAACAACAACAACAACAACAACAACAACAACAACAACAACAACAACAATAATAATAATAATAATAATAATAATAATAATAATAATAAGTGGCGTACCTATGTTTGGCAGGCAAGGGTTATATGCCCCTCCTCCTCCCCCCTTAGAAAGAGAAGAAACTGAGAAAACGTACGTTGATCACGTGATCATACACTGTAGACCAGTTCGCATCAATAGAGGCAAGAAAAGTGCATCTGAAGTTTTATTTTTGTTTCAATCAAATCAAATAATTTGTTGATTACAGATTTGCTAACCTGGTGGCTTAATTTTCCGACCCAACCCCTGCATACCATGGGCGCCAAACACCCTAGGCACGCCCCTGATAATAATAATAATAATAATAATAATAATAATAATAATAATAATAATAATAATAATAATAATAATAATAATAATAATAATAATAATAATAATAATAATAATAATAATAATAATAATAATAATAATAATAATAATGCAGTTGTGCATGATGAGTTATGTGCACGATGAACGCTCAGAATTTCCGATTTATTTTCTGATTTATTTTCTGATTTATTTTCTGATTTATTTTCTGATTTAGTGTTTTTATTTCGGTGGGTTAGAACCAGTGGCGGCTCTAGGATTTGGCAATTGAGGGGGGCGTTGGGGTGGCAACTTCTAATCATGGGGGCCAACCATTTGTTGCTTAATGTATGTAGCATTAAGTATAGGGTCCCAACTGGGAGGCCACTGGGGGGGGGAGGCTCTCAATAAGGGGCACGGGCCCCCTAACCCCCCCCCCCGGTGGAGCCGCCACTGGTTAGAACCGTTAGAGGTCCCCAATGTATGTGGCGATTGCGTCTTAGCAGGTGGAGTCCTTGCCTCGTTTCCACAATATTGTCGTCGTCTGCTGCAATCAGTGACGTCAACAGAGCAGCAGATGACCGGAAGAACACAGGACATGACGTCAGAGCGGGAAATGAAGCAACGATTTGGCGCCAGGGGGCGACATCTTCGTTTCTTAGCCCCCCCCGGGTGTACGGCAGGGACTGGAAAGGGGCGGGGGCGGCGATTGGGAGGGGGGTATTCGTTTATTATTTAGGACACAGAATGAAGGAGGAAGTGGGGTGGAGAAGAAATAAGGAAGAGGGTGTGAGTGAGGGTCGTGAGTCGTTCTAAGCTTCGCGAGGGAGTTTTAGCAATAAATTACATTACACGTTAGTCTGCTGCTTGCATCTGATTACTTTACAGCCTGCAGCCCTGCATTACATTACATATCCCTGCTACCAACAGCCATAATCAGTTTCTCTATCGTCATCTCTACCTTCTTCGTATCTTCAGAATCGTTATCGTCTCTGGTTATTGTTGCATTTGTCTCCAGTTTCCTCAGAGTTACAACAACGACAGCGAGACGACGACGACGATGATGATGACGACTATGATGACGACGACGACAGCTGTATTAATGATGTGACTAAATCAATGGTCACAATAACAGAATCTGGAAGGGAGAGAGAGAGAGACAGGGAGAGAGAAGAAAGACAGACAGAGACAGAAGAGAGACAGACAGAGAATGACAGAGAATGATAGAGAGAGAGAGAGAGGGAGGGAGGGAGAGATGTTCTTATCAACATGTGTAAACAGCGCCATCAGTCGTCGAAATCGGGTCCAGCGCGCATGCGCAGTCGACGGCGCCCAACAACCATTTCCGGAAACCTCGTATCCTCATAAATCCACTTCCGGTCGTCCGACTTCCGCGAAATAACGTCGTTGCCACGGCGACCGACCCGGCGCTTAAGTGTCGTCGACGTTGCTAAGTGTCGCCCCGAAAACGGGCGTTTCCATGGCGACCCCCGGTGGCCGCTGTGTACTCCTGTCAGCGGAATTGCCCCTGGCAACCGTCATCCATTTGGTGGAGTGAGACAAATGCATAGTGTCATTACAAATGCCAAGGTGAAGGTCGAAGTGCATGAAGCCACTGCTATAGGTCCCTCTGTCTGTCTGTCTGTTTGTCTGTCTGTACTGTATGTATGTATGCATGCATGCATGTATGCTCTTTTGTCTGCCTCTTTTTATCTCTGTCTCTATCTCTCTGTCTCTTTCTGTCTGTTTGAACGTTCTTCTGTGTGTGTCTCTCTCTCTCTCTCTCTCTCTCTCTCTCTCTCTCTCTCTCTCTGTTTCTGTCTGTACTGTATGTCTGTCCCTATGTCTGCCTGCTTGGCAGCCTGTCTGTGTCTTTTTCTTATTTATATAGCTCTTTGTCAGACATGCTGCATCTGAGATTTTGAGTCATTTCCAGGACTCTGATTTCCATTCGATCCAAGTGTTGCCGCTTCGCTTCTCTTTGATCTCCTTTTGCGTTTTGCGTTTTTTTTCTTTGTTTTCGACGTCGCGCATCGATATTTTTCTGTCGCTTCATGATGCTCCTTTTACGCCGAGAGAGAGAGAGAGAGAGAGAGAGAAAAGGAAGAGAGAGAGAGAGAGAGAGAGAGAGAGAGAGAGAGAGAGAGAGAGAGCGAGAGACAGACAGAGACAGAGACAGAGAAACAGGGAGAGAGAGAGACAGAGAGAGAGACTTTATACGTCCAGTCGTCCGACCATCCGATAATGCAATAAGGCAATGTTCTTATTTATCGTTACCCCTTTCCTCGTTGCATTGCTAAAGGGGCATAAGTGGCGTAGCCAGGATTTCCGGAACGGGGGGGTTGGTTTTGATCATAAATAACTTTTAAAAAAATCTTGACAAACAAAAATAAGGTCGCACCCATCTTCCCCCAAACCCTCCTTGGCTACGCCACTCAAAGGGGTAGCGATGCTGCTGATGTTTTCTCGGTTGGTTTTCTCTGTTGTCACCAGGTGTCGCTGGAGAAATAAATTCTCCGTACGCCTATCGACAGGACTCTCAACAGGCGCGGGAAATGCCGAAAAACAACGATGGTCAGTACTCCCCACGCAGTACTGGAAAGTAGTCTAATTTCCCCTCTGAAGTAGTACAAGTACTCAAGTACTAGAAAGTACAGGGTGGCGCGAAAAAACGCGGACTAGTCGCATTTAGGTTTGCATTTAATATAGTCGGTTTTTTGCGCCACCCTGTAGTCTAATTTCCCCTCTGAAGTAGTACAAGTACCCAAGTCCCGGAAAGTACGCCGGAGCTTAGGATTAATCGCTGTGCTCCGATGGAACTGTCGACCCGAATCACGTGATCACTGCGCGTCAATATCTGTATCACGTGACAGCGCTATATAAATGCTTCTTCGCTGGTATAACGGTGCTTTCTGCTTTTCAGTTGATATAGGCTGTAAAGTGGGGGAATGGCCACGGAATCATTGCCCATTCCTCTCCCCCCCGCTACTCATTATGCTTATATTTAGAAGTAAATGGCTAAATGGATTTTAAAAAAATAAACAGCTGGAATGAGGAAGGAGAGAGACAGAACAGAGAGAAACAGAAAGAGAGAGATAAAGAGAGAGAGAGAGAGAGAGAGAGAGAGAGAGAGAGAGAGAGAGAGAAGGTTGGGTGAAAGAGAGCGGGAAAGGGAGACACAGAGAGAGGGATAGAGAGAGAGAGAGAAGCAGAGGAGGTTGGTAGGAAGGGAGAGGGATAGGTAGAGAGAGGGAGAGAGAAGAGAGAGAGAGAGAGACAGAGACAAATACAGAGACAGAGACAGAGAGAGGCAGAGAGAGAAACAGAGAGAGAGAGAGAGACAGACAGACAGACAGACAGACAGACAGACAGAGGGAGAGAGACGCACATATGGGCGACTGTTTTTCCTATGACTACAACGTGGGTCAATAAACTCGACTCTACAGAATATCTCCATCAGTCATCCAATCACTCATTGTTGATTGTCCTTCGATGGTTGACTTGACTCTCTTGTTGATTTTTCAATCAAAACGCGCCACCGTTAATCGATTTGTATTATTTCCGTCAAAGTCAATCAAACGATGAATGACAACGCACTTACCTGACAGACGGTCAATCATCTTAAGTGCTGACGTCATGCATGCCGGATCGTCCATGGCGAGAATTTTCATAAGCATCGACTTCGTCTAATTTATGCCTAGAGCGGAACCAGTTTGTGTACTCCATAAACGCTGTCTTCGTCATCATCGTCGTGCGCAGTTCTAGTCAAAGTTACGGATTCTGGGGAGGGGTGTTTTCAGTGGCGTAGCCAAGGTTTTTTGTAGGAGGGGGTTAAAACCCTCCTTGTCTGCCGAAAAAAATAGTTTAAATGAGTTTCTATGCATTTTTAATTTTAGGGCGCGATTTTGGGGTTCAACCCACCCCCCCCCCTGGCCGTGACGACATTTTTTTGCTTTTCGGGAAAAATATATAGCAGATGACCATTTTGCTTATCAAGATTTTCCTAAGCTGACCACCACAGTCAAAACCAAAAAAACCAAAACCTTCCTTCCGGAAATCCTGGCTACGCCTCTAGGTGTTTTGAAAAAATCTGAGGTCGGCATAGATATTTCTGCACTTTCAACCGAAATTGAATTTCTATAGCGCATTTTTCACCGAATACGATTAAATACTTTACTATAGGCTAATCTAACACATCCAATACAGTTGACCATCGACTATACGAAACAGCGTTCGCTCCAATGTTAGGCTCCAGACCGGAACCGAAAAAAATCTAACCGTAAACTGGCGCTATAAGAATGAAATCGTAGCAGCGTTTGATTGACATCTGTCGTCTGCTAATTTTCCAGATCAGCCGGGAGCCAACGAGGGAGGATGCTGTGGAATTGTCCTTACCTTCTTGTCCTACTTCCTCATCGGAATCACGCTTCCATTTTCCCTCTGCCTCTGCCTTAAGGTCAGTCGGGGTCAGAGGAGGTCACGTGCTTCGTTTGTCTTGTGGCATAATAGTGATGAAACCTGGATTTCGCTTCGTTGCGTCCGGCGTCGCCATGGCAACGAATAGAAGATTAAAAACTGGAACGAAACTGAAACCTAGAAGCGAGTGAACGTGGCACTAAAACGGACGAATTAATTAATTGATTAATCTTTCACTTATTCACTCAGTGTCACTCACTCACTCACTCACTCACTCACTCACACACACTCACTCATTCACTTACTCACTCACTCGAGCAATCACTCACTCGAGCAATCACTCAGTCATAACAATGGCGTTCACACAGACGAAAATAGATTCCTAAATTCCCTAATCCACTTGAAATCGCATTAACACTATTATTTTTAATATTATCAATCAATCAATCAATCAATCAATCAACTTTTGTGGTGTAATTATAATACTGATCCATCCAGATAGAAGCATCTGTGGCGTAAATGACAGAATAATTACCTGAATAATAAAGTGGGATAAAAACTTATAAATATAGCGTAATTTCGATTGTCGCTGTTCATCCGTTCGTTGTGTTTTAGACTTTTTTGTCTCCAGATTCTGAGATGTTGTTCTTCAGGTTGTGCAGGAATACGAAAGAGCGGTCATCTTTCGCCTCGGCCGACTACTAATTGGCGGTGCCAAAGGACCTGGTAGATACTTTACACCTACTTACCTACTTACTTATATAACTCAATAATTTTTTATTGTTATTATTATTATTATTATTATTATTAGTAGTAGTAGTAGTAGTAGCAGTAGCAGTAGCAGTAGCAGTAACAGTAGCAGTAGCAGCAGCAGCAGCAGCAGCAGCAGGCCAGCAGCAGCAGCAGCAGCAGTAGCAGCAGCAGCAGCAGCAGCAGTAGCAGCAGCAGCAGCAGCAGCAGCAGCAGCAGCAGCAGCAGCAGCAGCAGCAGTACAGCAGCAGCAGCAGCAGCAGCAGTAGCAGCAGCAGCAGTAGCAGTAGTAGCAGCAGTAGCAGCAGTAGCAGTAGCAGGGCTAGCAGTAGTAGTAGTATTAATGACAATAATAATTAATAGTAGTAGGCCTAGCAACTTCGCACGTGATTAGTAACAGCTAGCAGGCGATGTATTACCGTAGAAGTAACAACGTAGGCGCCATCTTTAATCCAACCAACCGGCGCTACATAAACCTGATTGATTTCGCTTGTGCTTTACAGGTCTGTTCTTCATAATTCCGTGCACCGACGCCTACACAAAGGTCGACCTGAGAACGGTTTCGTTCGATGTCCCTCCACAAGAGGTACGCCACACACACCCAATCCCACATACATCGGTAACGCATCGCGCTACATAAATTCATCCCGATCAGCGCCATAGAAATGAACCTCATCTTTATTTGCTTACTTACTTACTTGTATATGCGTAAGCTTCTATTAGGCCTCTAGGCCTCGAGCCCCCACACACACACACACTTTTGAGAGGCTACCATAAAAGAGGGGAAGGCTTTTCCATCCTAGAATGGCTGAAGTTTAATATGACATCAAGACATATTTTTTATTTTTTTTATTATTTTAAAAAATGTTCAGGGGATAAAAAACGACTTAGTTTAGCTCATTTGTTACGCCTTCGCTGCCCGCTTTTATTGCTACATAATAATAATAATAATAATAATAATAATAATAATAATAATAATAATAATAATAATAATAATAATAATAATAATAATAATAATAATAATAATGCACTTATATAGCACCAGTTCTAATACCCAAGGGTATCAATCGATGGTACTTCAAACCCATCCGCAAATAGAAGACCAGGTCATTCCAGAGATCAGTCAGAGGGTAACAGCAAGACAGACTTTATGGAGGAAATGCTAATTGGACGATATATGCACTTTAAGCCTAGATCTGAAAAAATACTCAACGAATTGAAAGTATAGGGGCGTATGGGCGTTGGGACCCCCACTTTTTCTTCGAATCTGACGCCACTGCCTGGTTGCTTGCCTTCTCCAGATCCTGTCTAAGGATTCGGTAACGGTGGCGGTAGATGCGGTCGTATATTACCGTGTCTCGAACGCCACCATCTCCATAACGAACGTTGAGGACGCGAACAGGTCGACCCGTCTCCTGGCCCAGACGACCCTGAGGAACGTCCTCGGAACGAAGAACCTCAGCGAGATCCTCTCCGACCGAGAGAACATCAGCCACTTCATGCAGGCAACGAAACTCTTATTATTATTATTATTATTATTATTATTATTATTACATGGTATGGTGGTAGTAGTAGCAGTGGTGGCAGCAGTGGTGGTAGTGGTGGTGGTGGTGGCAGTGGTGGCAGCAGCAGCAGTGGCAGCAGCAGCAGCAGCAGCAGCAGTGGTGGTGGCAGCAGTGGCAGCAGCAGCAGCAGCAGTGCAGCAGCAGTGGCAGCAGCAGCAGCAGCAGCAGTGGCAGCAGCAGCAGCAGCAGCAGCAGCAGCAGCAGCAGCAGCAGCAGCAGCAGCAGCAGCAGCAGCAGCAGC
>CM030865.1:1210215-1285215 GCA_018105865.1 Metaphire vulgaris
CATCGACCGTTTCGTAGACGCGACGCAGAGATTACCATTGCTTTATACTGCGCCATATAAAGTCGATTTTTATAGCGCTCGTGTTTGCCAGTTCGAAAATACGATAAGATAAAGACTTCAACGAGAGACAGATACGAGAAAAGAAGGGAACAGATCGGGCAGATAAAGGAGGGAGGAACAAGAAGATAAAAGTTTCATTAATATCAACGTTGATATTATAATTCCTGTAGGCCTATATACAGTAAAACGTCGTTATAACGTACTCAGGGGGTCTGTAAAATTCAGTACGTTATAATTATGATGAACTTGTATCCCAGATACGTTATATGCAATATCATCCAATACGGTAGCGTATCACACGGGACCGTACATTGCGGTACGTTATGACCCAGTTTACGATATAACAGAGTCCGTTATAACGAAGTTCTACTGTATATATATATATAATTATATATACACACACACACACACACACACATATATATATATATATATATATATATATATATATATATATATATATATATACACACATATATATATATAATTTTCTAATGTCCAAGCGTTTAGCGTAACCCTGTCCTCATTATTTAATATAAAAGCTTTATGTAAGATTTATAACTTATATAGCGCCTATTTATTTCCACTCGGAGGCGCACAGCAGTAATGTATATTATATGGACGCTGCGAACATTATCACCCACACGATAAAACTGATAATGACGACGGATTTTATGGCGACAACGACTATACAACGACGTCGTCGTCGTCTTCGTCTGAACGCAGGTGATCGCCGCGGAGGGGGAGAAGAAGGCGTCGAGGGCCCTCAAGGAAGCGGCCGACATCATCAACGAGTCGTCGTCGGCCCTTCAGCTTCGCTATCTGCAGACGTTGAACCAGATATCGGCGGAAAAGAATTCGACGATCATCTTCCCGATGCCCATCGACCTCCTCAACTCATTCGTCAAATAATATTCCACCCTCCCCCCCCCCACCCCGTCTCCCAGGTTAGCTCCTCGTTCCGCCCCTTTAACTCCCCGCCTACGTCACCGATTGCGATTAGGTTAACCCTTTCGTTTCCAGCTTCGTTTGGGGAGAGAGTGTGTGTGTGTGTGTGAGGGAGAAAGACAGAGATGGATAGATAGCGAGAAAGTGTGTGTTTGGGAGGGAGGGAGAGAGGGAGGAGAGAGGGAGGGAGAGAGAGGGAGGGAGAGAGAGGGGGAGGAAGGGAGGGAGGGAGCAGTGTTTAATCTAGACTCCTGGACTCCGGGAACTGACAAATCCGGGGAATTCTACTAGGGGCCGCTGTTAGTCCATGTAGTATTCCAAAATTTCCGAAGAGGAATTTGAAATTTCCGGGGGGAAAGGGCAATTCCTCCCCCCGCGGAAACGGCCTAGATTAAACACTGGGAGAGAGAGAGAGAGACGCCTTGCCATATAAGATTAGTTGTTCGTTGTTTTAGTTTATATTCTTTCTACCTTTCTACCTCTATATAACGGCGGTCCAGTGGCGTAGCCGCGCGAGGGTGGGGGTTTGGTTTTGGGGGCCGGGTCTCCCTCCTGTCCTGGATGGGATCCGTCGTGGGATTTGCCATGGAGAAAAAATTTCACGGGGTGGGACTGGGATGGGGGAGGGGCTATGGTAGGATGATTGGAACACAATCGTCGATGTACAAAGAGCTGCTAGACGACGTTTTTTGCCTGTAGTCATTTACTTTACCCCCCCCCCATATTTCGAAATTCTGGCTACGCCACCGACTGCCTACGCCATGCACCGATTTCGACGCGTCCAATTTGATCAGGTGGGAGTTTGTTTTTCGGAGATTTGGAGGAGATCTCTCTAACCTGGTATATCAGCTTTCTGGCTGTTAGAAGAAGAAGAAAAATTGAAGAAGAAAGTTTATTTCCAATATCACACACACACACACATTACAGTTTATAACAAAACATTAAATTATATTTTAGAAAGAATAGCAGTTGATTTAGCTAATAAGAACAATACATATAATGGAAATATGGATACCAAAAGGGAACCATAATTCCCGCCAAGAGGTACCTAGTAAGTTAACATTTTACACTAGAGAATGTAGAGAATTTTATTTGATTAAATTTCATATTAGAGAATGTAGAATTAGTTAGCATAGCACAGTTCTCCTTGAGATAGGAGCCAAAATATAGGGGAAAGGGGGGCTAGTTGGGAGTAGGCTATGCACAATAGAAGCTTTCGCATCTATAGGATAGTAAAGGCAATTACTACTACAGTGTACATTGTACAACAACAATAACTGCTACTATTACTACTACTAATAATAATTTTTTATTATTATTATTAAATATAACATACGGTGATTGCTAATATTGTAAATCTAGATTCCAGAATAAATAAAATCTTACAGTTCTCTAGAGTCTAGACTGTTTCTGAATTGCGCGTTATTCGTTGTTGATTGTATTACTATCGTAAGCGTACGATCTGTAAACGTTTACGTTGTCTGTAAAATCGTTGTAAGGAGAGTATTGCAAAAGATTACGGCACTGAGTATTATTTAAATGAACTGTAATTAACAGAGGTTCGCCAAATGATTAACGCCTTGAAGATCTAATCATAGCAGCGTCTCAAACTATTGCTGTTCCGTACCTTGTACTTAATGTCATTGGCGTAGCCACAGGGGAGGCATGTTCCCCATTTCCCCCAAAACCGGCGAGAATTTATTTAGGGGTATGGTAATCGGATAAGAATACGTAAATCTGCCATTTTTCTGCTTGCTTTTATTCGAAACTGTCGAAGCCTCCCCCCGTTTTTCCGAAACTCTGGGTACGCCACTGAATTACACAGACAGAAACAAAAGAATGACGTCACGCCGTTCGACTGACCGACCATTGACTGATGCCAAGTGCATTACTAAACTGGCGCTATAGAAGTTCACTAATGACCTGCATGTTTTGATTTTGCTGCGTATATAATGTGTCGTTATGTGTCGAATTGTCGTTTTCGGCGTCTATGCATACGCATTGTGAAAATGGTCGACGTACCTGATATGTATGAATATTACTGTATTCTTCAAGAAGACCCGTTTCATACAAAATATCATTACCTTTATTTCCATCATCTCAATCATTGGCCTACCCTACAATGTACACAACAATGGTCCAGGGTTTTTTTTCGAAATTTGAGCGAAAATTTGTGGTGTCGTAGGGCTTTCATATTTGCACCGATTGAAGCCCAGTCGATGCCTACAAGGGATCTGGACCCGCATTTTGATTATCTATCAGGTGTCTGACTTTTTTAAAGGGTTAAAAATCTATACAATGTATAGCCACCATTATTATATTTTGCAATAAAGACACATTAATAGGGTGGAAAGTGACGGATTTTTCTACTCCACGGACATCACTGCAAGGCGTTTGAGGGTCCTAAAGAGAAATTTGGGTGAAATATCGACATGAATTTTTGGGTCGCCCGAAAATTTTTCATGGACTATAGTCCAGGGTTTTTTTTCAAAATTTAAGCGAAAATTTGTGGTGTCGTAGGGCTTTCATATTTGCACCGATTGAAGCCCAGTCGATGCCTACAAGGGATCTGGACCCGCATTTTGATTATCTATCAGGTGTCTGACTTTTTTAAAGGGTTAAAAATCTATACAATGTATAGCCACCATTATTATATTTTGCAATAAAGACACATTAATAGGTGGAAAGTGACGGATTTTTCTACTCCACGGACATCACTGCAAGGCGTTTGAGGGTCCTAAAGAGAAATTTGGGTGAAATATCGACATGAATTTTTGGGTCGCCTGAAAATTTTTCATGGACTATAGTCCAGGGTTTTTTTCGAAATTTAAGCGAAAATTTGTGGTGTCGTAGGGCTTTCATATTTGCACCGATTGAAGCCCAGTCGATGCCTACAAGGGATCTGGACCCGCATTTTGATTATCTATCAGGTGTCTGACTTTTTAAAGGGTTAAAAATCTATACAATGTATAGCCACCATTATTATATTTTGCAATAAAGACACATTAATAGGGTGGAAAGTGACGGATTTTTCTACTCCACGGACATCACTGCAAGGCGTTTGAGGGTCCTAAAGAGAAATTTGGGTGAAATATCGACATGAATTTTTGGGTCGCCCGAAAATTTTTCATGGACTATAGTCCAGGGTTTTTTTTCGAAATTTAAGCGAAAATTTGTGGTGTCGTAGGGCTTTCATATTTGCACCGATTGAAGCCCAGTCGATGCCTACAAGGGATCTGGACCCGCATTTTGATTATCTATCAGGTGTCTGACTTTTTTAAAGGGTTAAAAATCTATACAATGTATAGCCACCATTATTATATTTTGCAATAAAGACACATTAATAGGGTGGAAAGTGACGGATTTTTCTACTCCACGGACATCACTGCAAGGCGTTTGAGGGTCCTAAAGAGAAATTTGGGTGAAATATCGACATGAATTTTTGGGTCGCCCGAAAATTTTTCATGGACTATAGTCCAGGGTTTTTTTTAGAAATTTAAGCGAAAATTTGTGGTGTCGTAGGGCTTTCATATTTGCACCGATTGAAGCCCAGTCGATGCCTACAAGGGATCTGGACCCGCATTTTGATTATCTATCAGGTGTCTGACTTTTTTAAAGGGTTAAAAATCTATACAATGTATAGCCACCATTATTATATTTTGCAATAAAGACACATTAATAGGGTGGAAAGTGACGGATTTTTCTACTCCACGGACATCACTGCAAGGCGTTTGAGGGTCCTAAAGAGAAATTTGGGTGAAATATCGACATGAATTTTTGGGTCGCCCGAAAATTTTTCATGGACTATATATAGTCCAGGGTTTTTTTCGAAATTTAAGCGAAAATTTGTGGTGTCGTAGAGATTTCATATTTGCACCGATTGAAGCCCAGTCGATGTCTACAAGGAATCTGGACCCGCATTTTGGATATCTATCAGGTGTCTGACTTTTTTAAAGGGTTAAAAATCTATACAATGTATAGCCACCATTATTATATTTTGCAATAAAGACACATTAATAGGGTGGAAAGTGACGGATTTTTCTAGTCCACTGACATCACTGCAAGGCGTTTGAGGGTCCTAAAGAGAAATTTGGGTGAAATATCGACATGAATTTTTGGGTCGCCCGAAAATTTTTCATGGACTATAGTCCAGGGTTTTTTTTCGAAATTTGAGCGAAAATTTGTGGTGTCGTAGGGCTTTCATATTTGCACCGATTGAAGCCCAGTCGATGCCTACAAGGGATCTGGACCCGCATTTTGATTATCTATCAGGTGTCTGACTTTTTTAAAGGGTTAAAAATCTATACAATGTATAGCCACCATTATTATATTTTGCAATAAAGACACATTAATAGGGTGGAAAGTGACGGATTTTTCTAGTCCACTGACATCACTGCGAGGCGTTTGAGGGTCCTAAAGAGAAATTTGGGTGAAATATCGACATGAATTTTTGGGTCGCCCGAAAATTTTTCATGGACTATATATAGTCCAGGGTTTTTTTTCGAAATTTGAGCGAAAATTTGTGGTGTCGTAGGGCTTTCATATTTGCACCGATTGAAGCCCAGTCGATGCCTACAAGGGATCTGGACCCGCATTTTGATTATCTATCAGGTGTCTAACTTTTTTAAAGGGTTAAAAATCTATACAATGTATAGCCACCATTATTATATTTTGCAATAAAGACACATTAATAGGGTGGAAAGTGACGGATTTTTCTACTCCACTGACATCACTGCAAGGCGTTTGAGGGTCCTAAAGAGAAATTTGGGTGAAATATCGACATGAATTTTTGGGTCGCCCGAAAATTTTTCATGGACTATAGTCCAGGGTTTTTTTCGAAATTTGAGCGAAAATTTGTGGTGTCGTAGGGCTTTCATATTTGCACCGATTGAAGCCCAGTCGATGCCTACAAGGAATCTGGACCCGCATTTTGGATATCTATCAGGTGTCTGACTTTTTTAAAGGGTTAAAAATCTATACAATGTATAGCCACCATTAGTATATTTTGCAATATAGACACATTAATAGGGTGGAAAGTGACGCCACCATATATATATATATATATATATATATATATATATATATATATATATATATATATATATATATATCATCATCATCATCATCATCATCATCATTAACCGTGGGCTCATCGCCCGTTGGTGTATAATGCCATCTCCACAGTTTTCTGCCATTCTTTCCTGTCCGTTGCTCTGTGACTAAGATCCTGTAAACTGCTTCCACACCATTCTTCCATATCATCACACCATATATATATATATATATATATATATATATATATATATATATATATGACGACCTCCTAAAACCATTCCAAAATGATCGGAATTCTGGAAAATTCCATAATAATGTCTCACACGAGGATTCTGGAACAAGCTCCTAGAGACCCAGACGCCAATTGTCTCAATAATGAGACAAATGAGACGCTGTTTGAAATGCGCGCAAATTTTCAAAATGTCCAGCCAATCAGAAGGGCCATTTACGGGCTTTTGAATTTTTTGGAAGTTCCAGACAATCACAAGAGGCGCCTACACGGTTACAGGTGGTAGCCGCCCCAGCTATGACCGCCCCAGTTATGACCGCCCCAGTTACTCTATGGGTTTTGACGAAAAGCAGTGTACCGTAACCCGTACGGGGTCATATAATCATTACCCCCACGCCATAAACCAGACACGAAACACTAACCCTAAACGATACTGACGGCAGCCATAGCTGGGGCGGTCATAGCTGGGGCGGTCATAGCTGGGGCGGACATAGCTGGGGCGGTCATAACCGGGACGGTCCAGTGGCGGCTCCACCGGGGGGCAGGGAGGCCGTGCCCCTATTGAGTGCCTGGCCCCCCCAGTTGGGACCTATACTTAATGCTACATACATTAAACAACAAATGGTTCCCCCCATGATTAGAAGTTGCCACCCCAATGCCCCCTCCCTCCACTTGCCAAATCCTAGAGCCGCCACTGGGGCGGTCATAACTTTGGCGGTCATAACCGGAGCGGTCATAGCTGGGGCGGCTATAATGTGATACCATATTATTGTTCTTGACCCGCTAGACAGTGGCGGCTCTAGGATTTGGCAAGTGAGGGGGCCGTTGGGGGGGGCAACTTCTAATCATGGGGGGGGCAACCATTTGTTGTTTAATGTATGTAGCATTAAGTATAGGGTCCCAACTGGGGGGCCACTGGGGGCCAGGCTCTCAATAGGGGGGCACGGGCCTCCCTGGCCCCCCCGGTGGAGCCGCCACTGCCGCTAGACTCTCTCTCTCTCTCAATTCAACTTCTTCAATGTCGTAGCAACGGGGGAAGGGGGATCGGAGGTAGTTTCCGTAGAGAAAAATATGCAGAATATCTGTCTGTTTTCATTATGCATACAGCTGTGTGAAAAAGTCCTGCACGTTTCACGTTTCACGCTCCTCACAAAAATTTTGTTGTGAGGATCCATAAGGCAATCACACAAGAATTAGCAAATTCTTTACCAAAAACATCAATACCCGTTGAAATATATTGAGATTTGCATATCCTAAATCATTAATGGTTATTCAGATATTCATAAAAAACAAAAATCCCAAAATCCTACAAACGTGCAGGACTTTTTCACACAGCTGTAGATTCTTTGCCTGACATTTCCTATGTCCAATATATGTGTAACCAATAGGTTAAGAACTGGAACAGAACACTGGTTTCACATATCCAAGTCAGCAACATTCAATTCATGTAAGATTCAATGCAGGCATCAATCAAACACCTTACAGGCAAAACTATTGGATTAACCCCTTAACTGGGGATCCCGGATATATCCGTCAATTTTACATTGAGTTACAGTTAAATACACGGTTAAGGGGTTAAACAACAGAAAGTGACAAAATAACAACAAAACGAAACAAATTCGGTGGACTGAGTGTCTCAAAACATAATGAAGCACTAGAAATACCGAAAACAAATCACAAAATATACACATGAAGATAATAAATGAAAAAATTACATTGAATTATGACCTTGAACTGCCTACAACATCCACCCGACATAAGATTTCAAACCGTCGTCCAATCAAAATCAATTCCTCCAAAACTTCTGCTCAAAACAAAATGGAGACTTTCAAATTGGCAGTAATCAGTTATATCTTTAACCATAATTTACAGGGGCGTAGCCAGGAATTTGATTTGGGGGTATAATGTGATCGGGGGAGGTGAGGCGGTATAAATCTTAAAAAACTTTTAAAATCTTAAAAAACACACTGAACATTTTAAGGTAGTCTGATTTTTTTTTTGGGGGGGGGGTATAATCTACCGATATACCCCCTCCCACCGTCGCTACGCCCCTGGTAACTTAGTAGAAGTATCAATTTTTTGAATAATAGCTGTCAAGATGGCGCCAGGCTCTCACTAAGAGAAGATGGACTTGAATTCTATGATCATGAACTCGACCACCTGACCCTGGTAGACCATACTGGCGGCCAGGGTGACGTCCTTGCTTTTCGACTCGGGCCAAAGAAGAGTCGGCCCAAAGACAATGGCCAACGCCTGCGACTGCATTCGATTCGCCGATCCGTGGCGTATAACCCTGAAAACCAAAACAGTATCAACTCAGTAGTTCAGTAGTACAATTTAACATCACTAGAGGGCATTGGCGAAGCCGCTCCCCCCCCCCACCCCCTCCCCAATTCGGATTGGGAGCGGCCGTGGGATTTGTGCAGAACCGTCGAGAAATTTTTCGGGAGGGGAAGGTAGGGTGAGATTCGTGCAGAAACGACGGAAAGTTTAATCGATTGGAGGGGCGACTGCAAACGTCAGTCTGCAGAAGCCTTGGTTTCCCCCCATCCCCCCATTTTCCAGAAGCCTGGCTATGCCAGTGACTGTATCTGATACTTACTCGGTTAAATGTTTGAAAAGCCTTTTCATAGTTTCTGCATGAAATGGCGGCAACCTCCTGATGACCTCACGATATGCACTGATCTTCTGAGCATGGTCACTAATTCCTACAATGAAAATAATAATAATAATAATAATAATAATAATAATAATAATAATAATAATAATAATAAAAATTTAAATCGTTTAGTGCAGTCGCCTTATGAAGAACTTTCAATACCGAGCAACGCTACTTGATAATAATGAAGACAATGATGATGAAGATGACAACAATGATGATGATGATGATGATGATGATGATGATGAAGACAACGACAATGATGATGATGACGACGACTACGATGATGATGAAGACGACGACAATGATGATGATGATGATGATGACGACTATGATGCATGGAGGGCGCCACAAGCCAAATATTGGGTGGGCCAACATGGCCTGTTTGAAATTGGACAATGCAAGGACTAGTGCTACATTAGGCTATAGATATGCAAAAATTCAGAAGAGTGATGAAACGAATTAAAACCACATATTCTTGTGTCCCCATCTTTGTTGTGTCAAACCGTACTAGAATTGTCATCATATTCTGTCTCAATTTTTGTCTAGAGCTTTCGAAATGCCACGAAAAATAATGAGTCATTTGAAACGACACTATACAAAGACTTTCAGAAATCTATTCTCTGTCAAATGTCTAAAAAATCAATCGAGAGATAAGATGGCGCTTAAGAGAGCTGGTTTCTTTTATTACAGGTTTTATAGACCACAGAAATATTATAAAATTGATACCCTGTTTGAAATTGGACAATGCAAGTGCTACAGTAGGCTATAGATATGCAAAAATTCAGAAGAGTGATGAAACGAATTAAAAGTATGATGATGATGATGATGATGATGATCATGATGATCATGATGATGATCATGATGATGAAGACGACGTCAATGAAGTGATGGTGATGACGATAACGAATACTTTTAAATGAAACTGATGTCTTACTGTAGGCGTCGAGAAATTTGTCGAACAGCGCAAACGTAAAAACGGGTTCAGAGAGTTCGCGAAAGAAGAGTTTCAACGCTCCGGTTATTGTGTGGACATCCCAAGTGGGACAAAGAAGATCGTAGAATTCATCTGAAATCAAACACACATGCACCAGTCATTCGTTCACACATGCACTGTCCATTCATTCACACTATGGTCGTGGTGTGTGTCAGCTCATGCTTTGCCCTCTTTGCCTCCATAAATTCAAAAACTTTATCAAACTGAAAGCAAAAAAAACTTCAAATGCCATCTGCACAAGCATCATCTTCATCTTCAATGACCACACAATCATCATCTATCATCATCATCATCATCATCATCATCATCATCGTCGTCATCATCATCATCATCATCATCATCATCATCACAGTAATGACAATATCAGAATCCATCACGCAACATACTGGTTCTACGAAGTTTACTAAAAACAGATTTTAAGCGACAATTAACAGAAAATAAATTACAATCTTCAACAGAGCGTTTATAATTTCTACATCATATCCCACCGTCATAATACAAGAGCACCTCTTCTTACTTACTCTGGTCGACAATGAGACGAAGTTTCTGAACTAAAGACATGTTACCACTGATGCGATAGATTCCATCAACATCGAGACCTTTAAAACAAAGAACGCATTACTATCAGAGCAAGAATAAATAATACTATCACTGTCATACAACACTACAGACAACAACAACAACAACAACAACAACAATAATAAAATAATATAATAATAACTGGACTTAACTTTTAATAATAATAATAATAATAATAATAATAACTGTACTTAACTTTTAACAACAACAACAACAACAACAATAATAATAATAATAATAATAATAATAATAATAATAATAATAATAATAATAATAATAATAATAATAATAATAACTGGACTTAACTTTTAATAATAATAATAATTATTATTATTATTATTATTATATCTCCTGTGTTGAAAAAAACTGTTTCTAGCCATAACTCTAACCCAATTGCACCTTCTGTCAATCAACCATGCTGTCTTTGTTTACTTTTTGAAAAAAATTAACATTCTGCTGTATACAATGCCAAAATATCACACATTTATATTACATTTAAGTTCTTCACAATTCCTTACTATAATCACTGTGGATACATTAATAATTATGCAACAGGGCATATCTTCAAATGCCTAATCTAATATTCCATTGCATTTATGGTAAGCAAAGTAAGTAAGGTAAGTAGGAATGTATTCTGGAGAGGATCTTTCAGGACCTCTCTTTTCGACCGCTGCTAAACAGGCGTGGACAAATCTTGGGATCTTCGTTTTCTCGCGCTCGCAGATTGCCGTAAGACTCGACCCAAAGACAGCGTCTAAAAACGGCAAAACTACAAAATAACTACAGAAATTCAATAAATCTAACAAACCGAAAGGAAAAAACTTCAAATGTCAACTGCACAAGCATCATCTTCATCATCAATGCCTCCTTTAACATCATCATCATCGTCATCATCATCATCGTCATCATCATCGTCATCATCAACAAGAGCATTTCTTACTTACTCTGGTCAACAATTAAATTAAAAATTAATTAATTATTAAAAAATTAAAATTTTCTTACTATCATTCAACTAGTACTCTCTTTTCTTTTACTAAATAATTCAATTAACATTAACTAGATTCTATGTAACTAGTGTTTAGTAACTAGTCTAACGACTAAACTTTAAATAAGTGTCCATCGTTTACTACTACTTCATTAACTGCTCAGGGTCGACCACCTGACGGGTTTATAACCCTTGGGTTGACCCATTTCTCAAATATCTTACAAGCTGTAACCTCATGAGCATTTATTTAGTCTAATAGGGAATTTCTGGATTTGTATGATATACTGCTCAGTGTTATATATCCAATCATTGTTGTAGAGAAGTAAATAAATGATTGATTGATTGATTGATTGATTGATTGATTGATTGATTGATTGATTGATTGATTGATTGATTGATTGATTGATTGATTGATTGATTGATTGATAAACAACAACATCAATGTTGGGATCACATCACACTTGATTCACATTGCTAAAGAAGCCTTCTTCACTTAGTCAATGTCATAATTTTTAACATATCAATGGTCCCATTGTATATAATTAAAAAGCAATTTGAAGACCAAGTAAATTTAAAGCTATTCACAACCATACACATTACCAAGATCAAAACTACAGTAAAACCCCATTAAAACGCTTGGAAAACACACAAAATATATATGTCTAACTGCCATAAGCTTTGTTACAATCAGTGGTTCTCAGACCCCTAAGTCTCGCGGACCACTTTTGAAGATCAAAAATTTCTTGCGGACCACCTGAGAAAAATCATGGCAACTGACAAGCCAAATAAACCTTATTGCAACTTACTGAAAAACGTCTAATTTTTATTAAAGTTTTTTCAGATTCTGCCGCGGACCACTAGACCCCCTCTCGCGGACCACTTTTGGTCCGCGAACCATGGGTTGAGAACCGCCGGTTACAATGAATTAATAATATGGTTCCCTGTTATCAATGTACCTTTTATGATTCCCTTAAGCTGTAGCACTTCCAGGGAGGGCCGCCTCTTGAACCAGTGCAAAAGCCGGTCGGCGACCTTAGTCCGCTCCTCAGAAATTATTGAACTATTGCTACACATTCGACTCAACTCTGTCAGTGAAAAAGTGAAAAAGGTTAGAAGGCAAAGAAGCACCTAAACGCAGAAGCCGCCCGTCCAACTGACGTAATGAATAGCGTCAAAGCAAAGGCATTTGGTACAGTGAAACCCGCTTAATTGCATAGGTGCCGTGCGAGCCTTGCTTATGCGATTAACAGGGCTATGCAAATAACCGGGTCGTCTGATACACAAAACACTGGTTCGGGTTTTTATGTTGTTATGCGATTATGCGGGTTATGCAATTAAGCGGTATGCGATTAAGTGGGATCCACTGTATAAAGCGGATTTATACGCATAAAAGAAAAGGCAGCGGCGGCACACACTGCAGGCAAACACAGAAAAAGGAAATACGCTATACCAGAATAATTTGGAAAATTGCCAGTAGCACTTGTGCAAGACACATACATACATAGGCACGAATGAGTTAAATATACCTGCACAAATGCTGTCACACATAATTCATTAATCACAAAAAATAAGAATATTTAAAAGAAATAAAGCACAGCATTGTTAGATGCAGAAAATTATTGTTATTTCTGGACTATATTGGATGGCAAATTCTATAAATTGTCAATGTCTCTCTCTCTCTCTCTCTCTCTCTATATATATATATATATATATATATATATATATATATATATATATATATATATATATATATATATATGATTAGAAGAAATGGCACAATGACATACAAGATGCATCCAATGAAGCAAAGGTAGCACATGAGGACTGTTTAGCACTAACCAGGTCGTACAGGTAAATTCTCAATTTCTTTGCTACCGCTGCTGGTGGTGACAGGCGTAGTCTTCTAAAATAAAAACAAAGTTAACTTCAGTGCATTTCAGGTAAAAATATTTCATAATAGTCATTCCTATATATACTTTGAAATTAAGCAGCAGCATTAATAATAACTCAATGGATCAATAGTCAAAGGATCAATAGTCAATGGATCATAGTCAATCATAACATTACCATCACTATTAGAACCTCAATGTCATCACAAAGGAATAGTGATTTACTCTGAAATGGTCATCAGCTGAGCCACGTACATAATCAAAATGGCGCCATAGAAGCTTCGTACTTACTTATTTACTCAAAATAGTTTTTTGTGCAGAGAATTTGTCAAACCAACTAACAATTGCCTCTATGTTATTTTCGAACGACTGCCTCCAATGCTGCAGGATATCTTCATCTTCATGGTGAAGAAGGTAAACGACACCGTTCGATAACGATAACTGAAATAAAAACCAAACAACATTAACAAAGAGAACAAAAAGAATGAGTACATATCAATCAATCAATCAATCAATCAATCAGTCAGTCAGTCAGTCAGTCAGTAGTCAGTCAGTCAGTCAGTCAGTCAGTCAGTCAGTCAGTAGTCAGTTAGTCAGTCAGTAGTCAGTCAGTCAGTCAGTCAGTCAGTCAACTTCCATGGGGCCACTATCGTAATGCCGACGTCATCAGTCGAAGGTGCGCCAAATCCAAATTGGAGTCAAATAAAGAAAAGGTCAACGATGACAAATTTCTCCCTTTAGAAAATGTTTGGCTCAAGAAAATCGAAAACAAAAGGTTAGCGTACAAAGATAAAATGGCAAACTAATTAATAATGGTGGACTTTTACCATAAGAACTTCTTTCCTCTTTTCGTCTGGTGAGCTGGATAGTTTTGCATCATCAAGTTGCAACGTTAATTCGGGTTTTCCCAGTGACGAAATCGACTTCTAAAAATCAAAACATCAAACAATCAAAAACAATCAAAAATTATCAAAACAGTTAAAAAATCAAAACCTTAAACAATATGGTATTTAAATGACAACAACACTCCAACGATCGCTAAAAGATAGGCACAAATCATTTGCATGCAAAACAAAGACTGTCAATCCAGCATTGACCACAAATTTTAACGATTTCTGTTACATGTTTATCCGCAATGAACTTTGAACCCTGATTAATGCATTCAAACTCACTGCTTTAGCAGAGGCTGCTATTTTCATATCTTTATAAAAATAGACGATATTTTCAACCAAAACTGCATAAGACTGGGACCACGATGGTTTTCTAAAAAAACACAAAACACATGCACGAGCACTTATAAACTAAGCTTTAACCCTTTTACCACGTGACCCCAAGGGTTCAAAAACGTAGCCTTGGTTCATAACCCTATGGGCGAAAAGGTTGCATATATCAATAATACATGGCAAAAACATAGTGGTTCTCACACAGGGCAGACCATTCTGAACCACTTTAAACCCCTGTTATATTATTATTATTATATCATTATATATTATTATTATATATTATTAGTATATTATTATTATATTGAATTCTTATAATACTGCTGAATGCAGCAATAATATTTAATTGTACTGGTCCAGTGTTGTTGAAGTGCTACTGTAATCTATGAATGGCATTACTATTTTGCCAGTATAGGCAGAGGCAAGCTTCTCAAAGTAATTAAAGGGTTAACAATAATTCAAATCTTATAACAATTCCTTAAGCTAACAAAATGCTATTAATAAAAAGCGCTCTTGAATTTTTGAGCATGCGAACAGAATGCTGAAATGATTTGTCATATTTTCACTCCCTTATTCTGTTATTATCGTTTCATGGAAAAACAGATCGAGACAGTTTAACCCTAAGCAAACTACAAAGAAAGAAACAGCCAGTTAGAAATTACTGCAACTGATAAACACAGATTTTCATCGTCACATTAACCCCTTAACTGGGTGCCCCGAGTAACGCTCGTCCATTTTACATTGAGTTACAAATAGTTGCCCAGTTAAGGCGTTAACTCACTTGGCCTTCTTCCCTTGATCATCAACCTTTGCTTTACTCAGTGGACCCTGTTTCTGGACCATCTACAACAGCGCAACATACATCAACTAATTTGAATCAACCAATCAATCAACCAACCAATCAATTGCTCGATCGATTGATCAATCAACCTCTATGGCCCACCATCATAATGACCAGGGCATGACCTGAGGGAGCGTGGTTGATTCTTTACATTGGCACGCTATAGCAGTACAAGAGGCCACAACAGCAAATTGTTTAAGCAGAGGGTGGGTCCAAGAAAGAAAATTTTTTCAGTGCAAGGGTTGTGGACAAATGGAACCGTTTGGACGAGGTGGGAGTGACAGTTGAAACAGTAAAGGGATTCAAAGGCTATCTCGGAAAACTAGGCTATTGAATGAGGAGAGATACTGCAGTGGTTTTCACACAGGCTAACTTAGCCTACTAAACCACTTTAAATCACATTATAATAATTAACCCCTTAACTGGGGATCCCGGATATATAATTTTACATTGAGTTACAGTTAAATACACGGTTAAGGGGTTAAAACACGAAAACCAAACCAAACCAAGTTAGAGACGGATCAAGCCAAGAAAATCAGTCCACATCAGCACACAATGTGTGCCATTGGCTCCACATTGGAGCAATCAATGATGGACAGTGCAAACCAAGCGCGTGTTTTTAGGCCGACTATTTTCAAGATATTAACAAAACGAGAGCAAAAGACACTGAGCATAAAAAACACATCCTCTTACACATCAAGTCTGTTATTTTCTCTCAACTCCTCACCAACCTTCAGCGGCAAAGGTTCCAGATGAGGAACATCCTTATCGAAGTCTGGATCAATCCGGCCTTCAACACTGTGCGACCCTTTACCGCTCTCAGAAGCCGCCTAAATCCAAATAGTTTTGTCAAATGTCTTGATACCCAAGCAGTATGAACAATACACATCATTTCAATTGACTGGGGGTTTTTTCAAAACCAATTTGAAAACTGTTGCTCATCCTTGCTCTATATCTGTTTTTCAAGAATGGATTCCATGACGCTTGAACATTTGCGATCGATTCTTTACATTGGCACACTGTGGCAGCACAAGAGACCACAACTGCAAAATGTTTAAGCAGAGGGTTGGTCCAAGAATTACAAATATTTTTAGTGCAGGGGTTGTGGAAAATATGGAACAGTTTGGACACGAAATGGCAGTAACAGTTGAAACAGTAAATGGATTCAACAGTTTTCTAGTAGATCTGGCTTATTACATGTAAGTGTTGAGAGTAAACACAGTGGTTTCCACATAATCTAATGCCTACAAAACCACTTGAAAACCTGCTATTATTATCACTGCCATTATTATTAATATTATTATTAAAGCAGGAAATATGTGAAAAATTCTAAACACCTCAAAAGCACAACTAATCACCACTTTGGCTCAAAAGAAACTATTAAGCAGTCTAAAACTAGTGTCCAACCATGGATATTTTTACACCCCCCTAACACCCCCTCCCCAATTTGAGACCGACACCCCCCTCCCCCAAATTTTCCCCAATCCGAGCCTGAGATGCACCCCTTAACACCCTCCAACCCCCCCCCAATTTGAGACCGACACGCCCCAAATTTTCCCCAATCCGAGCCTGAGATGCACCCATTAACACCCTCCAACACCCCCCTCCCAATTTGAGACTAGCACCCCCGCCAAAATTGATAATCCTAGAAATAACCCTGTCTCTGACAAATTAGAAAATAAACAAATACTTTCAAACAAACAATCCACAGTCCTCAGATAGACAGGTCAAACAAAAGCAGAAAGCCATGCACTGAGAATGAAAGCATACAACAAAGACCGTTTACTTTCAGTTCGATCTTTCGCGCCTGTGCAAACTGTTTTAAAACAAGCTGACTCGACGGCCACGCAGGATGTTTAACTCCCGATCGAAATGACGACGACGGCTTCGAGGATTCCGTCAGAGGTTGTCTCGCCGACGACGACTTGTACAATGAGACCGCTTTTCTTTTTGGGGCCAAAGCGCAGACCTATTTTCCAGAGAATTCACACCCGGAAGTGACACCGTACGAGGCAAACACCACCGCAGGAAATTTTTCGACAAATTTCAGCTCCGTTAAAAGAAATTCCGTTAAACTCGAACACATAGTAGGCCTACTCCGTAGCAGCAGAAATGAAAAATAACCTCAGAATAAAACTCCATAACATGCATCATGCACTGACTAAAGAAAACCCAGTTAACGACAGTTCTTGTACCAAAGAATCAAAACAAGTGCTACAGCTCTTTCTGGAGCCCATAGAGTGCAAAGAGATGAAATCAAAACCTCATTGTGTTGAGAAAGTGCAATGATATTAGTTGCAAAATATGTGCCCCGAGCACAAATTCTGTGATAATGTTTACTGGGTTGAGGATAACAGTCAAAACTAGGACATGCCTTGAGTTATATTTTCAAGAGTTCCAAAGACATCGTAAAATAAAAAGTCCCAAAGAAAGCAGTTTCATAAGCAAGACAACGTCAAGACCTATGATGAAACCAAACTACTTTTGTCCTACTCGTTAAGCAGAAATGTTTAGTATTCTTAATAAATTACAACCTATTTCAAACAGACCAATAAAGATAAGCCATTCGTATATGAAAGAAATTCACCAAAGCCGACTAGGCCTACAATAGAAATGAAAAATATCACTCAACAAATAAAACTTATCGCTGAAAAAGTAAAACTACCATTCTCGGAAAGCAAGAAAACGAAAACTTGAAACAACAATGTCTGTCTACCTCAGCAAGGTTCCACACGGTTTGATTCGTCAACAAACTGTAGAAGTATTGTCTTCCACTTTCATCAAATGCAGTTTTCCACTACAAATCATGTGCAGCAATCAACCAATCAATAAACAATCAATCAATCAATAAATAAGCAATCAATAAATAAGCAATCGATAAACAGTCAATCGATTAAACAGTCAATCGATAAACAGTCAATAAACAATCAATAAACAGTCAATCAATAAACAGTCAATCGATAAACAATCGATAAACAGTTAATCAATAATCAATCAATCAATCAATCAATCAATGCTTGTAGTAATTGAGTTACCCAAAACCCTAGTAAAACTGAGTTGCGATCAGAATCGATCAGAATCGTACTAACATTGCTCTTGCCGGTTAGAGACTTTAGGGGGAAAAATTCCCGGTCACTGTTTACTGACCCCCACCCCCTCTACCCCACTGGTCCACTCTATACATAGCAAGGGGGCAGCTGCATGCCGTCATCGACTTATTTGACTAACCTATTTAGCATAACAAAACAATAACAAAGCCTTCTCCTCCACACTAGGGTGATTTCCCCCCTCTGCCCCTACCCCCATCCCCTGCACTTTCAAATACCGTCCCATTTTAGAGTTTTTCCATAGTTCTTCATAACATCAGTATTGAGAGAATCTTACAATTTTGTTGGAATGTCGATTGCACGAGAGAGAGAAAAACTAGGTTTCTGCCAAATAAAACTGAAATTACATAGACACACTTGCAAAGCTACAATAAGGATGTAACCACTTTTAATTGCGTATTAATACCAACCAGCACAATAATGACATTGTCCAAAAGTAACAATACCACATGCATACTAGATGAGGGCACGTGACAACCGACTAAACATAAGAACTCTGTCTCTCTCTCTCCCCCTCTCCCTCCCACTCACCTTCTCACCCTTAGAATTGTTCACGAATGTTTTCTCTCCCTCTTCCTCTTCCACAGTCCAACCTAACGGCACCTTGGAATCAGTAGATTTCTATTCGTGCACAAAAAACATGTCAGAATTTAATTGTTGCAAGAAATGGTATGACAATTTAATTATATTTAAAACTAAAAGTAAAAGCAATAATAATAATAATAATAATAATAATAATAATAATAATAACAATAACAATAATAATAATTATAATAATAATGGGGTTTTAGAGTGGCTCAGTAGGATCTGTCCTGTGTGAGAGCCACTATTTTCATTTGGCCTTTGCATTCAAGTTATGGCCTTGTTCCTGTATTCTCATGCATTGCCCCCTTCTAAGTAGACACAGTGCAGTTGTATGCAATGCAATGACTTGTATACCAAACTGTGTCCAGAAAACGGCAAAAACCCTGAACATATCGCAATAGCTACCTCGATTCTGCACCGATTTAGACAAAATTTTAGACATATAAAGAGACATCTATTTGTGTCTTTAGCGCAAAATTTCATCAGAATCCGTTTACTCGTTTGAGCAGTTTGTAACTTTTACGGTCAGCCAATTACGGATTACAGTTTTCTGCCTATTTATTGGCTGACGTCATCCTTTACGTCATCGTAGTGTGTTGACAAAGAAACAAAATGCTTTCAAATGAAGACCAAATTCAATTTAACCTTTAACCTTTGTGCATCGAGGGGAATTCGCGAGGAGTTAAAAGCTTCAGGTCGTGCCAGGACAGAAAGGCCAAAGTGACGTCAGGAAACTTAGGAACTGACCTCATAGTTTCCGTTGGTGACGTCACGCAACTGGAACTGGATCAACTTCCGGAGGTCATCGATGTTTGCATATTCGGATGACGTCATGCCCACACCTCCCTGCAAAAGAACACATTAAACACTAACCAGCTGAACATAATTAATAATAATAATAATAATAATAATTAATAATAAATAATAATAATAATAATAATAATAATAATAATTGGATTTGTTGTAACTCAAACAGCACTCTATTCCAGCTTCTAGCTTGACAAAACCCTTCCATGACTGTTACCTACGAGTCTACAGAAAAAAATACAGCAACATATTGGCAAGAATGAACCAAATGCGAATCATAACCTATAAACCAGATAAGATAGATTACAATCAGCTCCCCGAGAGACAACAACTGTTGCACATATCGCGACGTGGCGCATAAGTCTCGACGTCCAGAACTCCTATGTGTGCGTTGTAAACAGAATGCTAAGTTAGACATGTTCAGTGTTTATCGAATGCTCTCTGTAGCATGTGCCCACCATTTACAGCTGCAATTACACTAAAGTTAAATTTCTATCCAATGGCATATTTCGCATCCCATTTAGCCTGTGCAAATTCAAACACGGATAGAGAACCAGCTACAGCTATCAGATGACATAGTCTATTAACCCCTTAACCGTGTATTTAACTGTAACTCAATTTAAAATGGACGGATCTATCCGGGGTCCCCAGTTAAGGGGTTAATGACTCAGCAATTCAAGTTTAAAATCAAACATCTGTGCGATCGACAACTTAAGAATTTAACTCATAATTTGGACGAAACATGGTTTTTATAAAATACGATGAACACGTGTAATACAAAGCTTAAAAACAGCCATGGTATTCATGATCTAGATAAAGAGAAATCTGCTAAAAGTGCTATGAAATACAGCTAAAGCTACAGTACAAGGACATGAATATCATAACATTCGTAATCACTGTTAAATCTAGCACTTGTTACGGTGCATTGGTGGCAACACTTAGACCGGGCACATGATCTGAAGCTGTTATCTGAGAATCTTATGAAGGCATAAGATAAAGCAGGAAATAACCTTTGACCTCCGATTATATTTCGTTGTTACTGGCCTGAGATAAGAAACACTCCTTCCCTCATATAATAGATTATATCATTAAACCATATGCTAAAAACATCATGCAAAATATGATATCTACTGCCGGCACCACTACATGGGGGAAGCCATATAAATTGTTCTACACATTGCATTGTATTGTATTGTATACTGGACTATTTATATAGCGCCGTAAACATAGCATAACCAAACACATTACATAAGAATTACATTACGCTACATAAGAATTACATTACGCTACATAAGAGTTCAAAACAAACTGTGCAGTTGAGATTACTTAGCAAATTATAGCAATTACACTTCTATTAACCCCTTAACTGGGTGCCCCGAGTAACGCTCGTCCATTTTACATTGAGTTACAAATAATTGCCCAGTTATGAGGTTAACCTACTTATTCATTCTAATTCAATGTTAAAGAAACGAGTGAAAGACAACTCTCGAACGCTCACTCACCGCTTTTCCCGCAGCCTTAGAAGGCAGCTCCTGCTTTGACGTCGACAGTACGGTTGGTTTATCCACGTCGTCTTTAATCTCGATGCCACCATCGGCGATGTCGTTTCCCTCTCTGTTGCCCGCCGAAACGATCGCCGCGACAGCGCGATCTCCCGCCCTCTGCTGATGGTTGTCGAGGGCGACGTGACCGACCTTTCCCGGGTGAAACTCCCCGACGCCCGACGCCGTACCATCCTCCGCCGCCGAAGATGCCTCCGCGCGCATTTCGTTTCTCTGCGCCGCCGAATCCGCCGCGGACTTTTCCGCCGCGATCCTTTCCTGTTGTGTTGCCGCTGTCGTCGTGCCTCCTGTCTTACCGTCGATGTCGTTGTCCTTCTTACCGCCTGGCTGCTTCACCGCTGCCTGCCCTGAACTCTTCTCGGCGACTCGCCTACTTTGCTGACCAGTCAAAACTACATTTTCATAGCAGGCTTTTCCCTGCTGTGTCGGCGGTAAAGTCTCCGTTTCTGACGGTTTCCTCGTCAACCGCTGCCTTGTCTCGTCTTTAGCAGCTGTTGTCGGGACGTAAGACGTAATCCTGTCCGACGTAATCGGCTTTGGTCGCGTAACCGGATTTCCGTTTATCAGCGTATTATTATCTTCGGGTCGACCGCCCTTCCTTGAAATTTCTACGTACTTGGCCGGTATGAAAAGACGCGTTTTCGATTTGTTCTTTTGGACGTACCACCACTCGGAGTTCGTCCTGTCGATCAGCCAGTACTCCTCACCGACCGCTATCGACACCGAGTCGCTCGCGTCTTTCGGGGTGTACGTGAAGTCGCAGATGACGCGAACGAACTCCTTGTCGTCCCTCGAAGAAGTCAAACTCATCTGAAATTAAATGCAACCACAAGAAATTAATTCATTCACAATCATCATCATCACCACCACAACCATCATCATCGTTGTCGTCATCATCATCGTCAATACCATCGGGTTCTCTATCTTGATACCGGTTCATGGTTCCGTCGATTTAATAGACTATCTCAAGTTTAATATACTATCTCTATGCATCGTGCTAACACAATATAGATAAATAAGTACAAACACAAAAGCTACCAATTAAGAGACTGTATAGCGGTTCTCACACAGGGCAGATCCTACTGATGTATGTATGTATGTATGTATGTATGTATGTATGTATGTATGTATGTATGTATGTATGTATGTATGTATGTATGTATGTATGTATGTATGTATGTATGTATGTATGTATGTATGTATGTATGTATGTATGTATGTATGTATGTATGTATGTATGTATGTATGTATGTATGTATGTGTATGTATGTATGTATGTATGTATGTATGTATGTATGTATGTATGTATGTATGTATGTATGTATGTATGTATGTATGTATGTATGTATGTATGTATGTATGTATGTATGTATGTATGTATGTATGTATGTATGTATGTATGTATGTATGTATGTATGTATGTATGTATGTATACTGGACTATTTATATAGCGCCGTAAGATCTAGGGTAGGGTACTGAACCACTCTAGACCCCTGTTACTTCTTTCTTCTTCTTTCTTCTTCTTCTTAAGTTCTCTGCCCAGAAGCAGGTCCTGGTTTCCATTGGTACCACCCTTCTCTTGTCAGCAGCTTGAGTCTTAACCCTTGTTAGTCAGCATCCAGTGCAATAGGGACTTACCCTGGTCTACCTCTGGTTATCCTTCCTCCCATATGTCCCTCCAGTATTGTCCTGAATAGTGAGTCTTCTCTTAGAACATGCCAAATCCAGTTCTTTAGTCATTGTTTTATTGTTTGTATCATTGTCTTTTTCTTCTGTACAATGTTGATGACCTCTTTATTGGATATATGCTGTGTCCAACTGATTCTTTCCATTCGTCTCCATATCCACATTTCAAACTCCATCAATCATTTTATGATATTATTATTATTATTATTATTATTATTATTATTATTATTATTATTATTATTATTATTATTATTACCTTCTGTGTGACAAAATCACCAGTTAACACGTGACTGCAGAATGCTACAGAAAGTCCTTTCCCAGCAACAAAACTTTCACAAAATATTGACAATAATAATTTCTCTCTGCTTCACAATTTTTTGATCTCTTGCCATATTACAGAAAAGCACACCGAGTTCTGTGTGAACAGGTAGAGAAGTGCTTAACGCCTGAGTGACCCAACCAATCCAGTCCAACTTTGCCTTGCTTCCTGGCCGTGACTTAGGCCAAACGTGGCTCTACTCAAGGTCTTTACAGTAGTTGACCTCTGAACCCTAGCAGTCTTTTTCAGAGTGTCACGGCATAGTTAAATATTACTATGACCCAATACCAGTTCTCTGTGCTCAGCCTAAGTCCTCCTGTTCACCTATAGGCTAGCCAATACCATATGCGTCATTATTGGCTATGTGTGCCAACCAAAAAAACGCTTGGGAGGTTATGTAGTTCTAACACAGGAAACTCAATGGCGTAGCCAGCTTATGAAAAGTGGGGTTGTTAACCCCTTAACTGGGTGCCCCGAGTAATGCTCGTCCATTTTACATTGAGTTACAAATAGTTGCCCAGTTAAGGGGTTAACTAGAGGCACCATGCAGCTGAACACTGAAGCCGCGGTCGACCCCCCCTCCCCCAGACTACCCCTCCTTCGACCAACAAAAGTCAACGGATTTACATAAATTGTGTTGGTCATATTTTTGGATATGGGGTTGTTTGAACAACCCCAAACAACCCCGTGGTTATGCTACTGAGGAAACTGACAAAGGTGTTTAATCAAAATCCTGAATAACATGACGAAATTCGTGCTGTCATGATCTGGAAATGCCCGCTTAAGTCCAAATCCTGCTTCGACATGCATTGTCTGCTTAGCTGATTTCTATGATTCATAGATGACTTGTGTCAAATTACGTCTCATTGTGACAGTCGAAACAGCAGCTAAAACAATACATGGGTTGGACGTTTATAATCTTGATCTGCTATTTCTCATTTTATCGGAACTGATCATGATCATAAGATGAGCATTTTTCCGATCCAAACCACCTCCAAACTCCAGTTTGTAACATATAATTCAGAAATATCATGACATTTCCTCCTCCTCCAGATCAAACCATTTCTGCATATACGGTATCAAGTTGTCTTCTGACAACCGGAATACCGTAGATGCAAAGTGAACACGATGATTAGGGTGAGGGACTAGGTTGGAGAGGAAAAGACACAGTTCAATGCAAAATTTGTGTAAGTGCTGGGATTTTTTTTGTGGGGCGGGGGAGGATTTTGAGGTTTTGGGGAAAATCTCCCCTCCTAACAGGCCTGTATAAAACACTGGATCATGATGCTACGGCCAGTTCAATTATCTAAGCTCTGGCATTTACGACAGGCAGAAACTGTTACTGCAGAGCCAATAAGAAGTTTACATAACGTGCATTAGAGTGTTCCAGTCAAACGAGAGTGCCTAAAAGGCTTGTTGCATGACAAAGCACTCATGTGAAACTGATTTCAACGTATAACAGGCAAACTAAACTGGCAAAATAAATGTAGACAGCAAATAGATTTGAAGTAAATTCAGCAAGCATAAAGAAGGTAACAATCAAAGAGGAAGTGGTCTGTCCCACACTCAGTAGAACACTCAACGATGGTTCTCTATGATTTTGAATACAGATCCGCCATAAAACTTTGCCAAAGGTTGCCGCCAGAAGTTTCACTCACTCACGCAAAACACTAAGGATCTCACATGCCAAACACCGCAAGTTTCGCGCCTTTGTCGATATATAAGTGAATTCAAAGTCGTCACTTTTCTCAACTTCCTATTTTCAAAAATAAAACTTTCAAACAACAACTATCCAATATGCAACCCCTGGGAGAAAAAGGAAGAAACGTCTATGCTTCTGGCTCCAGGAACGTAACGCACATAAACAGACCAATCCAGGAGTACATACATACATACATACATACATACATACATTCATACATACATATGCAGGCATACATTCATACATATATACGCAGGCATGGGCATATTGGACATATATAGCGAGAGTATATATATATATATATATATATATATATATAATATATATAATATATATATATATATAATTAGACCCAGTGGCGTCGCCAGGAATTTTTGGTTGGGGGAGGGGCAAAAGGGGGCTGGCGTGTCAGATTCCTTACCCACCCCACCACCCCTCCACAAAAAACTGTCTCACCAGATTAACAACAACAACAAAAATAGCAACAACAACAATATAAACAATGATAAATAACAACAACACCAATGATGATGATGATGATGATGATGATGATGATGATGATGATGATGATGATGATGATGATGATGATGATGATGATGATGATGATGATGATGATGATGATGATGATGATGATGATGATGATGATAATAATAATAATAATAATAATAATAATAATAATAATAATAATAATAATAATAATAATAATAATAATAATAATAACAACAACAATAACAAGGTTTGGAGTGGTTCAGTAGGGTCTGCCCTGTGTGAGAACCATTATTATGGTCTTGCTGAGTAACCTAATTTTTTACCCTCTTGTCCTCTGGCAGGTTTGTTCCTGTATTCTGATTCTTTGAGAATAGAGGAAGAAAGGAAGAAGCTACTACTGTTTGGTGATGTCACTAATATATTGACAGGCGCAAAATCTAAGAAGAGTCTCTATTCAAAATGATCATGACGACGACGACGACGACGACGACGACTACGATGATGATGATGATGATGATGATGATGATGATGATGATGATGATGATGATGATGATGATGATAACTGATGATAATGAAGATGACTATGATAATGAAGATGACTATGATAATCATGATTGTGATCATGATCATGAACTCCTATAACACCATTTCTAACACAAGAAGCAATCCAATACACAGAGATAATTATAGACATATCAACTTCACAAAGCAAGGCCAAAGGCAGGCCCATAGAGGTGCTGAAAGCCCACACCCTCTGCGAGGTCCTGTTTCATGGCGCCTGGAAAAAGATCGGGCCCCATGAAACCGTGAAACCCAATTGGGTCCCATAAACATCAGCTCTTGTATAGGCTGCGGTTCACGGTGCTGACAACTGATTATTGCCGAAGACACACACACAAAACTATCAAAAATCCCCTAAAATACTTCATGACACGCTAAGAATTAACGATTAAACGAACGGACCTTAATTCAGCTTTCATCAGAACGTTACGGAATTTTAGAGAATTTAGAAATAAACAGAACGATACGACTTTTATTCACTGCGCCAAATTATTTTCTGCCCATTGGACCCTTTACTTTACAACGAAACGACGACAACTCATTGCTTTTAAAGAGACAGCGACAATGAAAAACAAAAGAGCTTCGATGACGTCACACTATACTACTATAGCGACATCTAGCGAATCAGAACAACGACAATCAGTCTTTTGGTTTTAAACTACTAGCCTAGTATAAAATTCTAAGAAGACTTCAGTATTGTTACCGTCATCATCCAGTTACTGTTAGTTTACCGTTATTATTATTATTATTATTATTATTATTATTATTATTATTATTATTATTATTATTATTATTATATAATCAATACAAAATGCACTTGCTCGTGCTGTTACTAAGTCACCTAAATTCTCCCATATTTCACCCATACTAAAATCATTACATTGGCTTAAAATAACAGAACGTATCCAATATAAGATAATAACACTTACACATAGCTCACTTCAGTCATCAAAACCTGTCTACCTTAGATCACTATTAACCCCTCAGCCTCCTCGACCCACACGTTCGTCATCTCATCTCACTCTGTCACGCCCGCTAAATCAGTCATCCCTGAAAATTTGCAACCGTGCCTTCTCATATGCTGCACCTGAACTCTGGAACTCGATCCCAGCTTCCCTTCGCACACTTGGACACTTTAAAACAATAAAATCTGATTCCTCATTTCCTATAATTCCCGCACTATCTCCTCAAGTCTTCAGGTCTAAGCTTAAATCCTTCCTGTTTCTGAAATCATTTCCGCCATAGCTGTAACAACCTAGCCTCACTGCCCTTCGGATGTTGACCATTGCCTGGCTGATCCCACACCTTTCCTATAGCTATTTTAAGAGAGGCTGAGCGCCTGAGAATAAGCAGCTACTGTTGTGCTGCTTTCCAAGGCGCTATAGAAATCCACGAGATTGTACTTACTTACTTACTTATTTATTATTATTATTATTATTATTATTATTATTATTATTATTATTATTATTATTATTATTATTATTATTATTATTATTATTATTATTATTATTATTATTATTATTATTATTATTATTATTATTATTATTATTATTATTATTATTATTATTATTATTATTATTATTATCATTACTATTATCAACGTACTGATTAATGTGGTAACTCGTCCAAACTAATTGCGTGAACACATTACAAAGTTACAAAGTTACAAGTTACACTGCAGTTAGTGTTAGTTAGTTTACTGTTACTGTTACTGTTAGTTTCTTTTACTGTTAGTTAGTTTACTGTTAGTTTACTGTTACTGTTAGTTTCTTTTACTGTTAGTTTCTTTTACTGTTAGTCTGGCATCTGTGTTTGGCGGAAATTCGGATTTAGTTTCTGATTATCTAGGAATTCCGAATTAGCAGTGGGCCAGCTGCTAAGTAACACTGTAACCAGAAGCACCAGTCTTTTGAATTCCCTGGCAACATTTCGTACATAATTCCCAACCTAAGCCAGATGTCGCATGGGCGAGCTTTAATAGAGGCCATATGGTGTGCGCCTCTTTCATTATAGGTTGAAAAAGGGGAAGAACCCGAAGAAGAAGAAGAAGAAGAAGAAGAAGAAGAAGAAGAAGAAGAAGAAGAAGAAGAAGAAGAAGAAGAAGAAGAAGAAGAAGAAGAAGAAGAAGAAGAAGAAGAAGAAGAAGAAGAAGAAGAAGAAGAAGAAGAAGAAGAAGAAGAAGAAGAAGAAGAAGAAGAAGAAGAAGAAAAAGAAGAAGAAGGAGTAGGAGAAGAAGACTCACAAACTCAATTAAGCCAAGAGCACCTGCGCCCTCTGCCGAGAAATATTAATGACAGCCAACGGCGCACACATCTTCCTCGCAATCAATTCCCCTCGTGACCCCAACACCCTACCGACATAGAGCGCCTTTTATACATACGGTATATATATATATATATATATATATATATATATATATATATATATATATATATATACCGGACTAGTCACATTAGGTTTGGCATTTAAAATAGTCCAGTTTTTGCGCCACCCTATATATATATATATATATATATATATATATATATATATATATATATATATATATAAAGGGTGGGCCAAAAAATCCATACCCCCTCTTTCCTGCCACTGGTGAGGTTTTCGCTAGGTGGCTTTGGAATTTGAGGGGGAACATCTCAATTGGATGAATTCAGTGTAAGTATCTAACAGGGCAGATGCACGCAAAATTTCATGCATTTTGATTCAGGGATTGTGGAAATAAGCTTATCTGGGCCTACGATGAAACAGGACGGTACCGGTTTTATCGGCCCACCCTGTACAAATATATATGTATAGACGCAAATAAATATGCCCTCTCTCGCGCGGAATCGATAATCGGCACTCGGCGTGACCGGCCACCTGTTGTCATAATCAGCGGGAATCTAATTGCCCAGGCAGACGACTGACAAGGTATTGATTGACGCGTCTGCCTTTGCCGTTGTCTGCTGCTGCTGCTGCTGCTGCTGTTGCTGCTGCTGCTGCTGCTGCTGTTGCTGCTGCTGCTGCTGCTGCTGCTGCTGCTGCTGCTGCTGCTGCTGCAGTTTCCACGCTGACGCTGCCATTTGCAGCTCGAGGAATAATGCCAAAATACGGCGAATATAGAGGCAAATACTAGGACCTGAATCCAAAACCTGGATCTTCGCCTCCCCTCCTCTGTAAAATCCCAAGGTAGTGCTTCGATTATTGAGGAATGTTGTGTCAAAGCTGTCTATAACTATACTTGTGTTACTGCCAGTGACTTTAACCCCTTAACCGTATATTTAACTGTAACTCAATGTAAAATGGACGGATATATCCGGGATCCCCAGTTAAGGGGTTAATAGAAGGCTACGTAGCGATACAAAGTGTTCCATAAATTCTCTCCCGTAGGCCTATGTGTCTAAGTAGCGTACGTAAGTAAGTAAGTAATTTTTCGGTTCAGCCAGACAGTTCTTGCATGCATGCCAGGATTTCTAATGGCATGACTCGGCTCTTGTTCGTTAGTCTGCTATGGGGGTATCCAGTGTTTACCAACAAGGTCCGGTTGCTCCGCCCACTGGTGGGCAGAAACCATAGAAACCATTGTAGTCTATTGATAGACGCCAATGGCAGAAGCAGATTTCTTGCTGGTGGGCATAGATCAGTGACCATAGAGATTGTTCTGGATACTCCTATAGGGCTATGGATCTGGATCTGGATATGGATTAAAAATAGATTAGTTGTTCCAACCTGCTTTTAATCCATATCCTTCAACTTTTAGACGAGCTTTGGAAAACACTGTGGCGACTGCCTGGATCTACATTCTACAACCTTGACCACCACGGACTACGAATTACGGACTATGGAAATTTCGTCTTACCTACTTACTTACTTAGGCCTACAAAACCCAAGGACGTAGTTAGGAATGGGCTGGGGAGGGGTTCAAACGAAATCAAGTCCAAATGGCGTTGCGGGCTCAAAAGGAAAAAGGGGGAGTGAATTTTGGGCTTCAGCCCCCCCTCCCACCTAAAATCCTGCCCATGCCTGGCTACGTCCCTGACAAAAACCATGGAGGGCGCCACAAGCCAAATATTGGGTGGGCCAACATGGCCTGTTTGAAATTGGACAATGCAAGGACTAGTGCTACAGTAGGCTATAGATATGCAAACATTCAGAAGAGTGATTAAACGAATTAAAAGTCAAAAACCCGAGGATAAGAGAGTCCAAACGATGAATATAAAAAGTGGCTCTATCGAACGGCTTTGGTATCCGGCCATCAGCCGGTCGCCATGAGGCCCATTATTTGAGGGCAGCGACCATTTTAACCCCAATTTAACGGCCACAGACCGGGAAGAATAGAGCGCTCGACTGGCGAAGAAGAGCAATTGCATAAGGGACGGACGGCTTCCATTCCTCCTTCGATTATCGCTCAATCTAGAGGCCGCGCCGAGCATGAGCCAGGGTGCCCGCTTGAACGCCGTCTGCCTCGGGGAGGAGCCTGCCACGCGGGGATGCCGCCCAGGGCCCAATCGAAGGCGTTGGCTGTCTGGCTGTCTGTGTCTGTCTGTATCTATCTGTGTCTGTTTGTGTCTGTCTGTGTCTGTCTGTGTATATCTGTATCTGTCTGTCTGTCTGTATATATCTGTATTTGTCTGTCTGTCTGTCTGTCTGTCTCTGTCTGTCTGTCTGTCTGTCTGTCTGTCTGTCTGTCTGTCTGTCTGTCTGTCTGTCTGTCTGTCTGTCTCTCTCTCTCTCTCTCTCTCTCTCTCTCTCTCTCTCTCATCAAGCGATAGGATTTCTCATCGTTGCCGACGTGGAGAAAGCCAGCATCGTTCACAGCAGCAGCAGCGGCGGCGGCGGCAGCGGCGGAAGAATAAGAAGAAGAAGAAGAAGAAGAAGGGGAGGAAGCCCTCTATCTCGGCTCGTCGTCTCTTCTTCGTTCGCAGCAATCTCCCTCCGAAGAGACCAACCGACGGACGGCAGCAGAGAGCAAGATCAAAATGGCGTCGGCAGATCCAGGTCTGGTCGGTCCGAGAGCCGAGTCCGGATTCACGGATCTCGATCCGGACCAGACGCCGCTTCCGCTGGCCCCCGTCGACGACGACGAATTCGACCTGGAGCGGAAGGCGCGGGAGCTGGGCATCCGCTACTTCCTCGTGTCCTACAGCACCCTCAATTCCGACAGCCGTGCCTCCGTCGTCCCGACCAGGGCGATCCGGGAGGTCCAGAGACGCGGATGCGGGGTCCCGGCCGCCATGTTCTTCAAGGCGGATGGAGCAGATCCGGAAATGAACATCGTTCCGGATCCTAAGACGTTGATCCAGCTTCCGTGGAAACGGGAATATGGATGGCTAGCCAGGTACTGAATATATATGTATATATAATAGTAATAATAGTAGTAGTAATAATAATAATAATAATAATAATAATAATAATAATAATAATAATAATAATAATAATAATAATAATAGTGGTACATCCTGAGCAAAGCTACTCCAACGAGACAATGTAATAAACAAGAATAATTAATTAATATATATATATATATATAATATCATAATTAATATAATAATATATTAAATAATAATAATAATAAATGCTACTACTACAGCTGCTGCTGTTACAAATAATAGTAATTCCGTTTTTGCTGAGCGATAATATGCAGGAAATGCAAGGCCGACGCCCCCCCACAGGCACCCGCAAAGTTTTCAACTGCGGGGGGGGTTGGTGGTCACAGGAGCCTATCCAAAGGATAATGTTTTGTATTGAATTCAAAGCTATTGTGCATCCCCCTACATACCTCGTCCTCAGAAGCGCTCCAGGATTTATTCTTTTTATGGGGGGGGGGCAAGTTAAGCAAACCCCAGGCCTAAGACATGCATAATTTTACACGTAGGCAGTCACAGAGACAGACAGTGAGTCACAGAGGAAGACAGTGAGTCACAGAGGAAGACAGTGAGTCACAGAGGAAGACAGTGAGTCACAGAGGAAGACAGTGAGTCATATTATAGAGTCCCATTTTATAATATTTGATGGCTGTAGTGTAACTGTGTGTATGCCGTTCATATGTCCTTGGAGAATGTTTAGACTTTGACATCATTTGATAGGTCGATGTCTACGAAGGCCTAACTGTATTAGGCGGCATTTAGGCCTTTTAGGCTGATTAGAATTCCTACGTCTCAGCAATTCGTCTAATTATCGCCCTCTTACTAACAGAAACTCTCGACCTAATAATAAAAACACCTCCCCACGCCACTCGATTATACGCCATTTCCTCTTCTGGAACCGCCACTGGTCTTGTTATCTTGAAACCATTTTGGAGCGAAGCACCAGTAGCGTGTAGAGGGGGGGGCGGGTGGGGCGGTGGGCTCGGGCGCAGACCAGGGGGCGTAAAAACTGACCTGATAAGCTTTTTTTGCTTGGCGCACCAAATTTGGTGCTGGTGGCCCCGGGCGCAGACCAGGGCAGGGGGCGTAAAATTGACCCGATGACCTTTTTTTTTGCTCGTGGACAACTTGGCCCCGGGCGTTGGCCACTCTCTACACGCCACTGCGAAGCACGCAATGCTGTTTCGCTCTGTGCACGTCATGCATAGGAGGGCGGGGGAGGGGAGGGGGGGCTACTCTTGAAAGTGACTTTTGAATCTGGGGTTTTGTGTGTGTGTCGTGGTGTTATCTACGTACGGTGTTTAGTGTCGTAAATCGAGGGACACCGTGCAATGAATCAGCCAGTTTGAATCCAGCTGTAAGCCGCTTTCAGCCATCGGCCGAGATATTCCCGCCTCGGTTTCACCTTTCCCTCGATTTCCATCTCAATGCGTTGCCATGACGACTCGAAAGCGAGGCTATTTCGTGAGATGACGGAGGCTTCCTGCGGGTCGCGGGGGGGTGGTCGTGGTCTGGTCAACCCGACCCGATAGGGAATAGCTAGCTCGACCGCCTTGCGTCTGACGTTATACGACGCTCATTCGGTTAACCAATCGACTAATCGCATTGGGTGTGATAAGGGAAATGAGGAGGACAAATTTGCATTGAATTCAGACACTTTGGACAGGTTGATCTCAGAGGTATTTACTGGAGCTTCGATTGGGACTCGACCCCTCGCGAGACCGCGTCGGACAGACCCGGTTCGAGCATGGAAGGTTGCTAAAACTCACAAGACATAACCACTCGCCCTGTTGGTAAAAATGTTTTATTACATACATACATACATACATACACACACACACACAAAGAGAGAGAGAGAGAGAGAGAGAGAGAGAGAGAGAGAGAGAGAGAGAGAGAAAGAGAGCAATGAAAGCGTTCGGGAGTTAGTTGGTACAGAAAAAGTTTAGAGTCTAGACCCATCAGTCTCAACGTTCAGCAATAATATTGTCACAACATAACAAATAAGCAGCTGTTGACAACTTGACATCCTCTGACATCCACAACTCCTCCTTCTCCTCCTCCTCCTCCTCCCCAAGCAACCTTACTTATTTGAAGGACGGCTTGATGATTGACTGATTGATGAATGACAGTTACAAACACATATAAAAAGCGTCACTTCGGACTATGCAGTAGGCCCTATGACTAGATGTTCAATATGACTGACTGCAGTCCTTATATTTATAGGTTTTAGTATTCTTTGGTCAACACACGTGGGGGGCCTACACGGCGTCGCCTGTAAAGCCCTTTGAGAACCGTAACAGGGCCAAAGGAATGGGGGGCTTGAGGCCCGGGGGAAAAATTATTCCTCCGTTTTGCCCATCTGTGCTACCGCAAATAACACTCGCGTTGATTTAGGCTTTTGAACTGTGAACTGTGAACTCAAACATGATATTTCTGCTTCTTCGAATCTGCCCAACGATAAAATACAATTGACTTCACCGTCCCTTTACTGCGCCGAGTTTTATTTCTACTGCGGTACGGTAACGTTGGTATGGCAGGCAGGGCAAATGCCCCCTGGGCGTCAATTTAAGGGGGCGCTAAAAACTCTGCGATCTTGCTCTCTACACAGCATTCCTTAGGCAAGTGTTTTATCCAGTCCCCAGGCCTTGTGGAGGGGGAGTTGACTTGGCGGGGGGAGGGGAAGAGACACAGTTCAATGCTAAGCATTGTGTCAGTGCTGGGATTTGGGGGAGTTTGAGGTTTTTGGGGAGAAAATCTTCCCCTAACAGGTCTGGATAAAACACTGCTTTATGCCGTTGGCTATGTGGGGACCTTTTTTAACGAGTCCCGTGTTTCTGTTATATTCAGCAACCTGTACTTGAATGGAAAACCGTTTTCACAATGTCCGCGTCGCGCCCTGCTTCGCCAGACGCAGCGAGCAAAGAATATGGGATTCGTTATGAAGTCTGGAGTCGAACGTAAGTTAAATGCTACAGCCCTGCCACGGGGTAGGCTAACGACGCAATCATATATTGGAATTCTTCGCTTAGAATTTCAACTAAAACCGCATACTGGGGGGATCGAATGGCTCTGTCTATATGCGCTCCCTTGAAAGATGACCTCGCTAGAAACACGCTTAGTGTGTTTGTGTGTTTGTGTGTTTGTGTGTTTGTGTGTTTGTGTGTGTGTGTGCAGCGTACATTGGATAATGTTATGCATGTTATTTGTATCTGGTCGTATCATGTATAATACGGTGCCATGTATCCAAAGTCCAAGTAAAACGATATGAAAAAGGCAAATGAAAACCAAGCAGAGATAAAAGACAAAAGTTATTCCACTCAATAGATAAACTTTTCAATATATATATATATATATATATATATATATATATATATATATATATATATGGCTGGATACAGTCTACGATGAGTTAATGAGTTAAAAGACATGTTTTCTCTGGTTTAAACGGCAAATCCTCTGGATTGGTTGGAAACGCGAAAGATTCACTTTATCAGTTGTTTATCCTTCAGTGCACCAGATGCCATGTTTACTGTAGTGAGTGTAGGCCTACTTGCTGCTTACGTTAGGACTCACAGGCGTGTTCTACGCAGAGATTAAACCGATAGACTTTACTGTACATCTAAATAATCTAAAATGTGTTCTGCTATAAATCGTCTTTTGAAATTTTTGTATCTGACCCCCTCATTAAAAGTCGTGTGCGCCTTCCAAGTCTCCTACGCCCCGGGTCCGTTTTTTTCCCGTGGGAAAGTTGCAGTGGAAGCCAATGGTGCGTACCCAAACACAAAATTATCTTGAATCCTGTATATTATATAGACGCAGTTAGGAACAAATATCTTGTAGCAGTATCTCTACTACAATAATTGGCAAACATCAATATAAGAATAGATAGGCCTACTCCGCCTTGCTGCATTCATTGGAAGCGTTAAACCCCCAATATCACCCTACCGCTTATTATCTATTCTTATCTGTTGCCAGTAGTCGTAATCAGTGGCGTATCCAGGATTTCCCGAAGGGGGGAGGGTATGGTTACCATGATTTCCAACTTCGAAAAATTCTGACAAGCAAAAAAGACGTCAACTATTTTTTGGAGCTTGATTAGGTTAATTATATAGATTATCAGAATAATAATAATAATACGAAATAAAATGTTTTTGGTAGGACAACCAAGGGGAATAGTTTACCCCCCCCCCAACTACCCTCCCCCTGACTACGCAACTGGTAGTAATACGACAATTCAGCTATTGTATATTACAGTTAATCTTAACCCCTTAACTGGGGATCCCGGATATATCCGTCTATTTTACATTGAGTTACAGTTAAATACACGGTTAAGGGGTTAATATAGGCTGATATATTTCTGTGTATGGGATACGGCATTATTTTGATGCATGTCTTCAGCGGAGTTCACTCTCCTCAACAAGGACGGTTCATCGGTGGGTGACCCTCTGGACGCCCAGCAGCCGATGTCCCTCCAGGAGCCGCTGGCCATCATGAGGAACTCCGACGTCATCATGAAGATATATGACGTCATGGAACAGCTCAACTGGGAACCATACGAGGTCAGAAAGACAGTCAAACGCACGCATTCAGAGAGAGAGAGAGAGAGAGAGAGAGAGAGAGAGAGAGAGAGAGAGAGAGAGAGAGAGAGAGAGAGAGAGACAGACAGACAGACAGACAGACAGACAGACAGACAGACAGACAGACAGACAGACAGAGGAGATAAACAGACAGAGACACAGACAGACACGCAGACAGTGGGGGTTTGGTTGCCATGGAAACTGCCTATAAATTATCAGTTCTGGGTTTCTCTCCCACAGTAGCTAGGATTAAAGAGCCACTTCCGGCGGCTGTTAGCCACATTCAACCTTCAAACCTTCAACCCGGACCCCTCCCCCCCAGCGGGGAGTCCGGGGACCCGTGTCCCATTTGGATGCCTGGTCCCCCAGTGGCCTCTCTGTTTGGACCCTATACTTAATACTACATACCTATCAACAAATGGTTGGTCCCATGCTTAGCATTTGCCTCCTCCCCTCCCCCACTTGCCAAATCCTGGAGCCGCCACTGCAGTGGCTAATCTAGAATTCTGGATTCCGGGGGGCGGGAAGGGGGTGGAACTGACAAGGCCGGAGGAAGTCAGTTAGGGGGCTTGGGAGAGCGCTGTAAGTTGATATAGTATGCCAACATTTCCGGATGAATTTGAAATTTCCGGGTTGAAAGAGGGCAATACTCTCTTCCCCCCCGAAAAAAGGCCTAGATTAAGCCCTGCGCCACTGCCGCCAAGTGTGTCAGCGTCAGTATTATAGCGCCTGTTGACCGTTGTCAGGTCGATCACGAAGCCGCCTGCTGCCAATACGAGATCAACTACGGGTTCGCCGACGCGCTGACAACGGCCGACCGACACGCGTTCATGAAATTCATGATCAAGGTAAGTAAGGGTCGTGACCCGGGGTCATCGTCGGGTCAAAGGTCAGACACTACGTCGATCGAACGCCGATGTTCGTTTGACAGGGTTGCGGTGGAGTGGGGTTTGGGGAAGGAGATAGCTCCACTCTCAGTCGTCGGGAACAAGACCCGAATTTAGCAGAAAAATTCTGGATTTAACCGTTTTAATTATTTTATTATTATTATTATTATTATTATTATTATTATTATTATTATTATTATTATTATTATTATTATTATTTAAGCTGCGGTCAGGTTTTTCTGCATGAGGAAACCTATAATAGAGACCGTTGTGACGTGACAAGCCACTACAACAGCAATATTTGCGCGATTTAGGGGGTCCATAGGCCCATAGAATTTATTTAACCGCAAGGGGCCCTGGGAATATTCCACGCCACTATCTGCCCATCACCAGAGATACTTTTACATCCCCCAAACACCCCAACACCGCCCCTCCCCAATTTGAGACCGCCCCCCCAACACCGCCCCAATCTTAATTATGGGATGACCTTTTTTGCTTTTGTAAGACTTTTTGGCAGCGGACCCCCACCCCACCCCAGAATTTACCGACACCCCAAATTGATAATCCTAGAAATAACCCTGCCCAGTAGGCTACTCCTCTGGTTCCAGGTCGGCTGATCACCACCCCCACCCCACCCCACCTTCTAGCGGAGTCCCTCTTCTTCTTCAAGTGGATGCTGGTGTTTTAGGAGATCGCTGAACTCGAGGGATATCGCATTACGTTCATGCCCGTTCCTCTGCCGAATCTTCTCTGCTGTGCGTAATAAATTACATACATAGTAACGCGTGTAATTTCGCATGTAATATTGTCAGCTCATCCGCTGTAACTCCCACTTATAGACTATTTTTCATTAGAGCATTCGGGATCGCTGGCGCCCGAGGAAAAAAGAATTTTCCAGAGAGGGGGGGGGCAAAACACAACGGTCGCGGTTAATATTTCATAAAGGTTTTCAAATGCAAAATTTGACAGGATAAAACACTGCCACGCTCCCTCTCCCATCGAGCTGCCATAACTCCCCCAATGGTCGAGGAGAGTGTATACAAAGCTGGGAATCATAGAAGTTTGTTGTTTATTGGTCGATCACTCACTGATTGACTGCGCTATATGCCTGCTATCAATCAATCAATCAATCAATCAACTTCTATGGCGCCACTATCATAATGCCCAGGGCATCAGCCGATGGCGCACCAAATCCAAATAGCATTAGAGCCAGGTCAATCCGGAAGATCAGTCCGAAACGGCGGGAGAGCGATCTAAGGGGGATAAGCCAAGTCAAACATGTAGATGTGTTTTAAGAAAGATGATCAGAAAGTGTTAGTTATGAGAAGTGATGTCGGTAGTGAATTCCAAAGATTAGGGCCACACACTGAGAAACAACTTGTGTCAATGACTGCGCACTGTGCAAGAATAAGGAACAGCAAATGAAGGTCCTGCCGAATAAATAGTGGCAGGGATATTTCTAGGATTGTGAATTGGGGGGTGGGTGTCGACCTCAAATTGGAGGGAGGGTGTCCGAAGCTAATTAGTATGCATTTTGTATGCATACCATTGTCACATTACCATTTTTGGGGGGTGTCGACCTCAAATTGGTGGGTGTTGGGTGGTGTTAGGGGGTGTAAAGATATCCCTGCTAGTGGAATGATTAGTAGATCGAGGGATTAGTCGCATCTTAAGGTAATGGGGTTCATTTATATAGCATGGTTTTAAATACTAAAACACTTATCTGTATCATCGAACTGTTTTGCGTGAAACAGCCAATGGACTTCATGTCAATGTTTCTCTGTGGAGCGTCGACAACGACACGAACCTTTTCCCGGACGCGTCCGACAAACAGCTCGGCTTTTCCAAGACCGCTTACCACTTCTTGGGTGGTCTGCTGAACCACGTGGAAGAATCGTGCGCCTTCCTTTGTCCCACCATCAACAGCTACAAGCGGTAAGGGTGCGGCTGGTCTGGTTCATTCATACTCGTAGACATTACTATCATATCGTCCAGTTCATTCCCTCTGTCCACCACTCTTGCACTATGCCCGGGTTATTTGCTTAGACGCGTACAAAGAGATCAGGTAATACGGTGGCGCGTTCCAAATGCTGACGATTAAGTAATAAGTATTACTCGGTATGCTTCCGGTTTCTGTACAGGGTGGCGCAAAAAAAACCGGACTATATTAAATGCAAACCTAAACGTGACTCGTCCGGTTTTTTTTGCTCCACCCTGTAGATATGAAAACGAAAATGACTGCATTAATGATTGACCAATACAAATGTATTTCCTTTCAGCTTGAACCTGGGAGCCTGGTGCCCGAATAGAGTATCGTGGGGTGGTAACAACAGGACAGTTCTGCTGCGCGTTCCAGCCGACAACAGGTAGTAACCACTTCGAAATTAAATCGATAAAGAAATCAACTTCTATGGCGCCACTATCACAGTGGTTGGAGCACCAAAAATATTTTAAAATGTGAACATATCGCGGTTAAAAGCCAGATTATAGTTAATGGCAAAAATAGATTTGCATTTCTTCTAGGGGGTCAAGTGCTCCCTCTTACCCCAGTGTTTTTTCCAGACTCCGGGCATTTGGGGAGGGGACTGGCTTGGCTGGAGGGAAAGAAACACAGTTTAATGCAAACATTTTTATCAGTGTTGGGATTTTTTGTGAGAGGGGATTTTGTGGTTTGAGGCGGGGGTGGGGGAATTCCCCATCTGCCTCCATCAGGCCTGTATAAAACAACACTGGTTGACCGTGGTCTCATGCAACTTGTCTGCCTGCTTGAACAGAATTGAACATCGTATCGCCGATGGAAGTACAAATCCGTATCTCGCCCAAGCTGCTATCCTGGCCGCTGGTCTGGATGGAATCGAGAATAAGACAGGTAAGGCGGTTGACAGAGGCGTAGCGACGGGGGTATATCGATTTATATACCCCCCCCCCCAAAAAAAAAATCCAGTATACAGTATATAATGCAGTATATATAGCATGTATATATAGCATGTAGAATTGTAGGCTCTATAATCTATATGCATATAGTATATATAATAATGCATATTAACCGGTAAGTAGTGCTTTGTCCATGCCAGTGGAGTAAGCAAGAATTTCCGGAAGGGAGGGTTGGTTTGGTTTGACCGTGACCAACTTTCGAAAAATCTTGACAAGAAAATGAGGTCATTTTCATTTTCCTTCTAGATTTTTCCTTTTTCCTTTCCAGATGGTGACAAGCAAAAAAAGGTCGTCACCTAACGTATGGCGCGCTTTAAAAATTGGGTCGGCAGAGGCAAGGAGGGTTGAACCCCAAAACCGCGGCCAAAAATAAAAATGTATGGAAGTACAGTATATACAAATGTTCGTCCTTAACCCCTACTCCCCTTTGGCTACGCCACTGATCCAGACTCCAGTCCTTTGGAGGCGAATTGACTTGGTTGGAGGAGAAAAGACGCATTTCAATGCAAAAGTCTGTGTCATTGCTGGAATTTGGGGAGGGAGATTTTGTGGGTTGTGGGGGAGGATCTCTTCTCTAAAAGACATGGATAAAACAATGCCAGGTAATTTTGACTCTGTGTGTTCTCAGATCCAGGAGAACGAACCGACTTTGAGGTCCCAAAGCACCCCGAACGATTTCGTCGGGTGCCCGAGTCCCTGATCGACGCCCTTGGGCTCCTGCGGGGCTCGAAGTTCCTTCGGTCGACCTTTGGTGACGCCCTCGTAAACGGTTTCATCTACGTAAAGGAGAAGGAGTGGAAACTCTATCTGTCTCATCTCAGCCAATGGGAACGCGACTTCTACATTAACTGTTAGAACAGTCACGTCTGTCATCATCATCACCATCATCATCATCACCATCATCATCATCACCATCATCATTATAATCACCACCATCATCATAATTACGACGGCATCTTCCTTTTTATCATCAGTACTGTCATCATCATTGTCTTAGTAGTCGTCATCACCGTCATCCTCGTTACCATCATCATCATCATCATCATCATCATCATCATCATCATCATCATCATCATCATCATCATCATCATCATCATCCTAGTTACCACCACCACCATCACCATCATCATTACCATTATAATTATCATCATCCTAGTTATCATCATCATCATCCTAGTCATCATCATCATCATCATCATCATCACGACAGCATCTTCCTCGCTACCATCACTGTCATCATCGTCTTAGTAGTAGAAGTCATCATCATCATCCACTTTACCATAACCATCATCCTAGTTATCATCATCATCATCATCGTCGTCGTCGTCATCATCATCACCACCACCACTACCATCATCACATCTTGATATGTGTTGTAATCCTGTCCAAGTGCCGTGTATTAGATGGATGTTTAGCAATAATAATATGAATTATTCCCTAGGCTGTATTTTAGAGTTACTCTGGTTCTCTGCTTGTAAGTTGTAACCGTGCTATTCCAGTGTCACTTGGCGCTACGGAATCGACACGGAACCAGCGTCCCCAAGTCCCACCGTAACCACTTAAACTTGAAAGGTCTCCAAATGGCCACAGATATTGTCAAAGGTTGTACAGTAGACAATTATATCCAGTGGCGGCTCTAGGATTTGGCAAGTGGGGGGCCGTTGGGGTGACATCTTCTAATCATGGGGGCCAAACATTTGTTGTTTAATGTATGTAGCATTAAGTATAGGGTCCCAACTGGGGGCAGTGGGGGCCACTGGGAGGCCAGGCACTCAATAGGGGGACACGGGCCCCTCTGGCCCCCCGGTGGAGCCGCCACTGATTTTATCTCGTTGCAGAGATAAATTGTGAATTTCAGTTGTTTCTTCAGACTTACAACTATTAAATCTAGACTAACCTTTTATAATTAAGTATATTTATTACTCACATTATTCATATTTACTGTATAGATTTGTTGAACATTTATTGTGCATGCAATTTACATAATGACCATCAGTGTTTAATCTAGACTCCTGGACTCCGGAGGGGAAATTGAAAAAGCCGGGGGAATTTAGCTAGGGGGCTGCTGTTAGTTGATGTAGTATGCCAAAATTTCAGGGGGGAAAGGGCAATTCCCCCCCCCCGGAAACGGCCTAGATTAAACCCTGATGACCATTGTCACACAATGGGAAATGCTTTGTATTATTAGTTTACTACTGTATTGTATACAGTGAAATCTGATTGTTATCATAAGTTTTTCTTGTGATTTGCTACTAATATTAACTGTCCATAGTTTCTATTACTATTAACCCTTCTGTGATTAAACATTTTGCCTCAATCAGATTTCACTGTGCTGCAATTTTAGCACAAAGAATGCAACTGTGGTGACTAAAAAAGTAGTATTGTGGTTTCATGTGAATAAAATATCTGACATTTCTCTTGGTTCATAAAAAAATTTGTTTTACAATAGACCTTTGAGTTTTAGGGTCGGGAAGATTGCATGGGGGTGGAAAGACGGCAGCCCCTAAGGTCGACTCAGCCTTCATTCGCTAGAGGGCGGTGGTAACTGAGTAGCAGCTTTGGCTGCGAAGGTCAAACACGGGTCTGGAGAAAGCAATGGCAAACCACTCTAGGTTAATGGCATAAACCACCACGCATCACTGCTTGCCTGAAACCGGAGATCAGCGCCTACTCTAACACTCGAACATGGATTGGACCTTTACCTTTGAGTTTTAACAGGTGGCTTTTGGCAAATCTTACAACCCATCTGTTGTCTGATAATTAATTACAGAAGACAAGTGCTTTAAGTTTCGGTAGAAATAATAATAATAATATGATGATGATGACTACTACTACTAAGACAATGATGACAACAGTGATGATAGTGACGAAGGTGTTGTCATGATGATGATGATGATGATAACTATGATGATGATAATAATTATAATGGTGATGATGATGATGATGATGATGATGATGATAACTAGGATGATGATGATAAACTAGGAGGATGATGATAACTAGGATGATGATGATAATTATAATAGTAACGATGATGATGATGATGATGATGCAAGAAGTGAAGGAAATTGTGCCTGAGAATTTGTTGTTTGTCCGTGGCATAGGCAGAGCAGAGGGATGCTGGAATTATGCTGAAAAATTTTGGTGCAGCGTATAAAAAAAGCAGATCAAAAGACAATTGATGTACATCAAAATGAGTAGAAGACATTAAATCTTTCATTAGAAATGTTCATCGTGACAAAAAAGCACTACACAGATACAAAATGCAAAAGATACAATGACATAAATGACAATGCTAGTTAATAGCAGCAATAAAATAATGGAATACGCTTTCAAAATTCATTCGAAATAACAAAGTACATCAAGTAAAATTTTATTTACAAAACATTTGATTGCTTTAAAATAGTTACAACTAAACTGCTATAAATGTCATTAACAGAAATGTATGTTCTTCATATAAAGACTTCAATGTACTGTACATATACTTCATGATATAAAATAAAAGACTATAAAAACATTGGCACTCTATGCATATGCAAAGTAATACATAAACTAATGAATATTCAGCAGGTATTACATCATAGAAAATGAATGTTTATTAGTAAAACATGATTTATAGTATAATATTAATATTCATTAATAAGACACCTTGACAAGAGATTCCTGAGTTGACTTAGTACATCGTCGTTGCCATGGAAACAGGGCATAGACATCTAGTTCATGACTTGGAAAAATTTTCAGCACCACGCTATTAATATCACTCAACTTCAAAGCGACCAAAGAAATGGCTGCACATATGCAGAACTACCCCGGTATACCCTACAGAATCACAATACTGAACATTTGAATGCACTTTAAAACGTGAACACTTGTACTGGGCTGAGGCGCCAAAGCTGAGGATTTGGGACAACATTTTTGGGAAACGGGATATAAACATCCTTTGAAGGCAATCAAAGTTATACATAAATGTACGGTTACTGTTCTGACATTTATGCAACAGAAGGAGAAAGAGTGAGAGCTAGAGGTGCCATCAGTGTTGGAGTCTGGCGTATGGCCTGGGTATGCATTTTTCAAGTATTGTGGGCATACAGTTCAAAATACTGCTATGCTTCCATCCAAACAAATAATATTTTCCAATATTGCTCACTCTAATAACTAAACTATACAGAAATATTTTCAAAGTCTTTATACTCTAGAAAGCAAAGCATCTACTTGCAACCACTGGGGTCTGATACTCTGGTCCCAAGCTCTGTACGCTTTTCCTCCGGGTACAATGAGCATAAGAGGTTTCGTACTCTGACTGCACTCACGACTCGTACATGGCTTACATCTTCAAATCGCACGAACATTAAGATCTGCATTAACTCTTTGATGACGGTGATCTGTAAAACCGATAGGTTATTAAACCAAAATATCGATCTTACGGAGTGAAAGGGTTAACACTTCTCACATTAGAGATCGGTCTGTTGTTCCTGATCAGGAGTTTCACTCCGCCGCTCGGGTACCACCCCCTCCGGTACCAGCAACGCCTCGTCGAGTATAACGACCTCGTAAGGCGTGCACTGGGGCACGTTCAACCGATCACAGAGCCAGACAAAGAAGCCCTTGTCGTAATCGTGAATTTCCCGACACCAATTCGACACGCTCCACGATAACTGCCTCACCGCCGAAACCACCGACAGACAGATCGTCGAAGCCGTGATAAGAACGGGATAGACGATCAAAAGCAACGGACACAGGAATATCTTGTGACAGACGGTAAGTTCCTCGCTAACGTAGAGATATACGTTGTACCAGCACATGGTTCCAACATAGAATGTTGTGAAAACGGAAGCCAAGAAAGCAAACGGGGCGAAGAGGAGCGTAAATAGTAAAATATGCGGCCCTCTGCCAAAGCTGCAAGTGGAGCCCTGTTCATTCTTGGTTGTTGTTCTTGCCTTCATGCGATTCAGCTCTTTCTCCGGAACCTCAAAATGAACTTCAACTATTTGATCGTGTCTGTGACCTCGGCGAATCGTTCCCGTAAGCGTGACCATGCGATTATCGTGGTCGTTCAGAGCGGTCGAGTCTTCGCCTTCGACCGCCGAATTTGCGATGCTCTCCGGTCGAGGAACGTCGAATCTACGCCGCCGTCCGCCGCCGATGGCTGACACCGCGGCGGTGCCACTGTAGAAGCCACTCCTTGGTTGCGCTTGCGATTTCGGTTGCCTGGAAATGGCGATGGAGCGGCTGCGGTCGGATCGGAAGACTGCGGAAGCGGCTTTCCAGATCGTGCGATGAATCCACCATCGTCAAGATCTTCTATTGCGGTCAATGGTCTGGGCATCGCTTCAGTCAGAAGGCACCGAACTGAATCGTCACAAAGCTCAATGTGGTAATTTATATAGCACCATTGAAAGTGCGAAATTATCCACGGTTAACCATTTCATGCAAATGGGACCAATTTCAAATGTCATTAATTCATCTATACAATGATGAATGCATATGCATAGCCTGCCTTACTAGAGGCCAAAGGTGCTACACAATTAATGCCCTTTTATTCATGAATAGGATGGGGATTCAACCCCCTTCCCCTACCCCTTATAGTGGGTCTATCCTCGTGAGGCGATCGAAGTGTGCACGATTTAAACAAATCCTACAACAGCAGAGGCTGTCAGCATTATAGTGTGCCAAAATACTCATCAGCGTCAAGTTTTATTTCATAAAATGTAATGTGGCAAAACATTTATATAACGCCAGTCTAATGGTTCGTTCATATGCCTACAGACAGCCGGCGAAAGCTACAAGAAAATAGAAAGACTAGAATCTGCATAAAATAGCTCTCACGTCGTTAAGTCTGATTTACTTAAACGGAATTCTAATTATTTGGCGAAAATGTATAAAATATAACTCAGTCAAAAATAATATTATTCGACATAGTGACTCATAATTATGTAGCGCATTACGATTTTTAATAATATATCTTCATAGAGTCTAACGTTTTAAGAATCATTTTTCGTAATTATTTCTGTTTTCAAGCAAGTCTCTGTCATTTTCTTTTTATTTATCAAACGCCCAAAAATTTCTTTTTATTTATCAAACGCCCAAAAACAAGAAATGCAAAGCGCTGGTACGTGCTTTAGCAAAGACGTGTGGGCAAATAGGCCTCGGACATTATATATTGGAGAGAGTTGCAGTAATCTAGTTTGGAATGGACTATTGAAGTGGCAGCTGTGGACGACTATTCCGGAGATTCTGCAATAAAAATATAATTAGGCCCATTCAGTGGTTTTCACACAGGCTTACTTGGCCTTATTATTATTATTATTATTATTATTATTATTATTATTATTATTATTATTATTATTATTATTATTATTATTATTATTATTATTATTATCAATATTACGATTGACTGCTACAGCCATAGACGGCAAAGTCACGCCAGTGTTACTGACAAAACGAAATTAAGAAAAAACACAGTAGTTAGGTAACTTAGGCCTAACAATCAATCTATACTTTCCATGTGATGCATAGACTTAGTCTTAGACAGTTTGTTTTGTAGCTTCAGTAGTATTCAAGGCTCGGCCAACTACTCAAGAAATGCAATGATACGCGTGGTGGGCCTATATATTTGCCATAGGCTTTTGCCTTTAAGGCATTGGCATGCTTATCACGTGACTTGCCTCCCGACGCTGGTATATTGCAGTAAAAAAAGAGCAGCATGTTACATCGCGCACTCATACACACTCACACACATGTATATATGTATATATGTATATATGTATATATGTATATATGTTGTATATATGTATATATGTATATATGTATATATGTATATATGTATATATGTATATATGTATATATGTATATATGTATATATGTATATATGTATATATATATACATATATATGTCATGGTACAACTAGACTTAGGCAAGAAATTACGTTAAACGCAGGAGAAAGACTCTGGCACTATATTATAGACTATAGACATAAGCGCTTTCGAATTAACCCTTTCCATGCGTCGAATTCCGCATAATGCCTTCGCCATTGAGCCGATTGAACCGAGTCCCGACTTCTTTCCGGTACTGATACTCGGTGTCGGTCGAGTATTTAGTCTCGGGTCTGTGTGTATCTATACAGGATAGTGTTCATGCTTGGCATGTTTTGCGCCAGTAGTGCTGGGTGCAAACGTGGGTTTGCCTTTTCGATGTAAGTCGTGCACGTGAGTATAGTCTAATTGTAATGGTACGCATGATGCATATCAGAATACGCCCGTAATTTAAACAGTAACCGAATTCTTGACATATATTTAGTTATTTACTTGGACAAAGGTCGTCGAGCGTGAGTCTGGTACTGAATTTTTTGCTGTTGCGCTATATTTTCTGCAATAAACTATATATCAAATAGGAAATCGATAGTTGTTCCATGTGTATGCAAATTAATTAAATTGACCACTGTTTGGAATTGGAAGCATATATCTGGCAACTATTTTTAGCGGACACGTTTAAATTGAGTCTTTTGCACTATGTATTTACCATTGTGAGTCCTGTTCTAGTTTTAAACACCAGTGCCTGCGGGTAATTTAGGGCTCGTAAGGCGACGACAGCAGCTTGTAAAAGCCGATGACGTCTATGAAACGAAAAATATCTATATTGGTATTTCTAATTTTCCGTATTTGGTCATGCAACGAGGAAGACTAAAGACAGTATAGGCCAGTGGGAACAAGGAATTAAAGTTAAACACATCCTGGAAGTATGCATTGGTAGAAATTGTGTAGAAATAGCCTACGAGATTAAAAAGAAAATGGTACGGCGCGTGCTTTATTAGATTGCATTTTTAAGGCATAGGCCCATATATGCAATGTGTTAAATGTACATTCAGTGGCGTAACCAGGGTTCCGGAATAGGGTAACGTTCTCGAGCGAAAAACACGTCGCCACGGAGTTACTGACACATCGATAACCACATCGATTCTGCTTCAATCGGCTTACCTAACCCCCCACCGCCGAAAAGATTTCTCCACGGTTTTGTGCCAACCACACGACAGATACCATCCAGATTAACTCTCCCGGGCCCTCCGTAGCTGCGCCATTGCGCGCCTGTATTATATGAGCATGAATTAAATAGCCTACGCGACGTTCGTTTGCGACTTTGCATAATGCAATTTGGCTAGGACACGAAGGATCAGTCATCCAGTGTGCTCTGGGCCTCTGGCTCGCCCAACACTGACTGAGGCGATCCCTTTCGATTTATTCGTCTATAAATCATCATATTATTATTATATTCGCTGGTTAGTCACATTCAATGTTTGCCCAATGTCGTGCGTTCGTGTGAAGTGCTCGGTTTGGAAACTATGGCCTCATCCATCCATACAGTACGTACGCAAAAATGGTATATTTTCAACCACCACCCCCGTTTGCACATCGTACATACGCAAAACCTCCCAAATCCAACCCCTCCCCTCTTTGCGTATACGTACTATATGGATGGGCCCTATTGGTGTAGCATGTATTGCGTTGTTTGATTCGGCCTAAACAAGACGTGACATCACCCGGCTATAAGCCTCGTTGCGAAGCGCTTTTTGAGAAATACGAAATAAGATAGGAAAACTTGATACTGTGTGAAAATTCCCCATTATTGGCCCTATCAGTACCATAACTTGATAAGAGTCAAGAGAAAGAACGTGAATGTTGTTATGTAAACGATATGCAGGCACTCTCCAGCGCTTTGTTACTCATGTCACTCCAAAGACCATCATTTTTACATGCACTGCTACCGGATTTCAGTAGATTTCGCTATATCTTTGCTCTGTGAAATTATAGTAATTTCTTAAATATTTTGCTCATCATCTATTATTGATTTAGCACATACGCTATTTCTGTTTATTCATTATTGCGATTTTACAGCGTAGTCTAAGCGGTTAAACTATGGACATACGGATATAAGCGGGGATAGAGAATAGACAAGCTAACAAATTCGTTAGATTCTTTTAATTCATTTCTGTGTTTAAAATTTAAACCGTTCTATCGACTACTGATCAGTGGAAATTCCTACGAAAAACTCAATTTAAAAAGCACATTTCAAGGGCGAAGTGAGCGCTTTAGCTTTGAATTTAATTCGAAAAATCATCCTATAGGGTGGACCCGGCGTATACGTGTTTTTTGAGAATCGGCGGCGGCAGCAGCGCAGCCGTGCGACGAGATCCTCTTTGCCGAGATTCCTCCTCCAGTGGTAAAGGGCCTTGGTCAATGGTGGAGGTGGAAACGCGAACTTTACCTCCCGGAATCGATCGAAATGACCGATTCCAGCCGTCTTCCGTCGACCGTTCCGCATCCAGAAGGTCGGTGGAACGCCCCGTGTTAATTTTACGCGTGTATTTGTTAAGCGAAGACAGATGTTTAGGTGCCCTCTCTCTCTCTCTCTGTGTGGTGGTGTGCCTGTGTGTGTTGGTCGGGAAGTAAAGGCCCCCTCCCTGCCGCCCGGGAGCCGCTATGGATCGGCCTGGTGGACCGAGGCGTCCGTCCGTCCGCCCGCCCGGGGGCCTGGCGCTGCCTGCCCGACCGACCGGCGGTCGATGCGCGCCGGGCCCGGTCGGGCCAGACTCGATCGGCGATCGGTGCGGAGAAAGGAGGTCTGGGCAGAATAGGACGCGATTATGTCAAGGATTTCTCGTCTATTCGACGATGATGATGATGATGACGACGACGACAACTACGACTACTACGACTGTGAAGAATGGTAGTGTTATCATATTAGAACGACTCTACAGTTTTGATGATGATGACGACGACATTGGTAACCTATGTGATGAAATTTTTTGGTATAGTTTGTTCTGCTGTTTTGGGTGATTGGCCATTCTGATATTGTCAGACTTAAGTTGTTTCAGACCACAGACTGTTCGTAAATTAATTACTTTTTTGGTCTGTGCATATTTTCATTTGCTGTCTCGCATATATTTAGTGTCAGAGTAATTATTTTTCATCGCTTATAGGATTACTGGTAATCGTTGTAGTTTTCAACTTCAGAAAAATTTTAGTTATGAAAAAATATATTTTTGTGTTTTCTACTATCATCTGCTTGTAAATTATTGTGATGCATTTATTTTGGTTATATTATTATTATTATTATTATTATTATTATTATTATTATTATTATTATTATTATTATTACTACTACTACTACTACTACTACTACTACTACTACTACTACTACTACTACTGCTATTATTATTATTATTATTATTATTATTAATATTATTATTATTATTACTAATACTATGCCTATTATTATTATTATTATTATTATTATTATTATTATTATTATTATTATTAGTAGTAGTAGTTAGTAGTATTAGTATTAGTATTGGGAATGGATTTCTTGCTAATTGGCTACTTTCAGATATGGTTATTACTAGTGTCATATAATGTGCACATTTTCTACTTAAATGGTGATAAATGCTTCAGAGATGGATGGGTTGGTTCCTGATATGTGATGATATGAAGGGGATTGCCTGAAATGCTGTCAACTCAGAATTTTATAAAAATCAACAAGGAATTTGTTTCAGTTACGACTGACTCTGAGCAATGCAAAAATATATTTTAAATATTAACCCCTTAACTGGGTGCCCCGAGTAACGCTCGTCCATTTTACATTGAGTTACAAATAGTTGCCCAGTTAAGGGGTTAAAGCCGTTAGTCAAAAAAACCCTGGTTTTGTGTGAATGTTTAGAAATTCTTGTTCTGGAAATACTTTTTGAAATGTAATATTTAGTTGATGTGCCACAAAACCTGGTACACCCACAATGTGCAGTGGGGGAGATCTGATGACTAGCAGGTGGTGGAGGTGGGGTGAATAAATGGGGTGCAAACACCCAGGGAGTATTTTCCTAGAACCAGGACCGGCAGGTTTCAAGTTGGCCCAGTTCCCTAGTACATTGTAGGTTAGAGGGCTGGTGTGCTGGACATATTATGCAGCTGGGTTAGGTGTGGGGTGGGTGGTTGGGTGGGTGAGCAAGTCCGGTGGAATTATGTGGGTTTAGGTGGGTTTTCAGTTGTCACTTCCAGTGTACCAGTTGGTCACCTGCATCTGGTTTTACATCCACAGCCAGATGCAATTACTGGTATGTGGATTCTCTGTACAGTAAACCCCTTTCTGGATAGGCCCAATATATATTATCATATGCTGTGCATGTATGTACAAGAAGGTATAGTCATCCATTCTGTCAGATACAGGCATTGGATTATTAGTAAAGTCTATATCTGCTAGAGGTCAGTCAGGGTGTCAGAGAGACAGAAAGACTTACACATAGACAGACATAAAGACAGGCAAATAGACAGATTGACAGACAAATAGATGGATACAGACAGACACAGACAGACAGATGGATAGATAGACAGACAGACAGGAGGTTGAGCTTGAGAGGGCAGAGATTAGGAGACAGCCCTGAATAATAATTGGTTTTGTAATTTAAGCCAAAGTCGGTCTGTGGTTGGTTCTAAGCATAACTGGTGACCTTTGACCGATATGAATATTCATTGTGGTGTGCTGTTGAATGTTATCCCTGGTGCTAATGAATATTGAGCAGTTTTCTTCTTCAGTGAAGGCATTTCTAAAACAGCAGCAAATATTTGAGCCTGTGAGGTTGAGCTGGTTAAGCAACAACAAGGGGGTGTTGTTGGCTGCTGTATTAACTATAGCTGAGTGGTCTGTAGTCTGTACCGTGTATAAGGTATGTTTTTCCTTACCTGTTTGCTTTGTTGTGCCTCTTTCTGCTACCATATGGGTTGCCCTGTGCTGGTAGAGGTGGTACTACTGGGCTGATTCACATTGAAACATGTAATCTAATTGGTTTCATGTTATGACCAAAGATTATGTGACAGTGATCGGCAGAAATTAGCAGAGATTCTTTGTCAGCCAGTAAATGACCACTTGATGTCTATGCTGGTTTGGTATTTATAGAAGCATACATAGGACTGAGGCTGCCATAAATGACATACTCAGTCACTATGCATACTCAGTACAAGTATGCTTACTAACTGCTTATGCGTGGTCGTCACTCTCTTGTGTGCTCAGCCATTTGTAGTGAATTTCTTTTTCATCTGAAGAAAGCAGTAATGTAATTAGTTTCCCTTTAAAAAATGATGATGATGATGATGATGATGATGATGATGATGATGATGATGATGATAATAATAATAATAATAATAATAATAATAATAATAATAATAATAATAATAATAGAAGTAGTAGTAGTAGTAGTAGTAGTAGTAGTAGTAGTAGTAGTAGCAGTAGCAGTAGCAGTAGTAGTATGACTTATTTGAGGTATTGGGAACTTACTTATTTGATTCCCCCTCATAGTATGGTAGTCATAGTATTTGAAGTATTTGTAGTAGTAGTAGTAGTAGTAGTAGTAGTAGTAGTAGTATGGTAGTTGTTGTAGTTGAGGTAGTTGTAGTAGTAGTAGTAGTAGTACAAGCAGTAGTCATGGTAGTAGTAGCAGCAGTCGCTGTAGACTGTAGTAATAACAATTGGGGTAATGATGACAATTATAATAGTAACGTATGTGCTGACTGTTTTTTAGACAAAGCGATGCCTTTGGATTTGTCGTTTAAAAAATTCGAGAATGAGGACATTAAGGATGACGACGTCATCGTGACTCTGGAAATTCCCGGCCATAGGAGTCATGTTCTGCATGAGCCTATCGTCATTTCAGAGTCGGACAGCGACTCCGACATTACCGTCGTCGCCGTGAACGTGACGCGCACGAAGTCCAAGAATCTGCCGAAACCGTTCGACTGCAAGAAGCTGCCATTCACCGCCGATTCGGACGGCGAAGACTGCATCATCGCCTCCTATGAGGTCCCGCTCCCTCGGGTCGGGACGAAAAAGTTCTACGACGACGGCAGTTCGCTCCAGGTGCCGGGCGACGTCGTGCTCGACGGCGCGGTCGTCAAAGGCAAGTATCCATTCCTGTCGGACTCTTCCAGCAGCGATGACATCCCGAACGTCGGACTCATGATTTCGTCGGACGATAGTTTCTTCGGTGACGACAAAAGCGGCGGCAACCTGGACTTCGAGTCCCGACTGTCGCCGATTTCCATGCATCTCGGCCTCCTGGGTACAAAGAGTATCCTTGCCCCATCCGCGCCGGTAGACTGTGTCAGCGTCATAGACAATGTAAATGTTTCCAATCTTGTCGTCGACCCGGTTGGCAGCGGCGTTGCCAAGCTGAAGTCGAAGACGAGTGTCGGCGGCCAGCATTCTGCGAACGACCCGACGACTGACAGCCCCAAGTCGACCGGCCTGGTGTCGTCGGACTGCGTCGCGACCGACGGCCTGACGTTTGGCATCACGCAGTTGCTTTCCGACACGACTCTCGTGAAAGACGCGAGGTCGACCGTCGACGTCGGCTCCGTGTTTCGCGTGTCGTCGTTCGACCCGAACTTCTCTGACAAGCAGTCGAACCCCGACAGCGTCGTCGGTAAAGCGGCAGATGACGGCGGCGGCGCCGGCAAGCTAAAGCTTTCTCGACGCTCTGCCGCTGGGCGACTCTGACCTTGAGACCGTCAAGAGCTTCCACAACCAGTTGCGGCGCATGCGGCGCAGGGTTCACGCCCTGGCAAACGACGCCGGCCCCGGCAGAAGAGAGGCGAAGTCTCCGGTGCCATCGTCTCCTTCCTTCGACTCGGGCGACGACGACGACGACGACTCAAGGCCGGCGTCGGACATCTCTTGCAAAACATTCAACGAAGACTGGAAGGTCGTCAGCAACTACAAGAACAAGGTGATCCTGCGACGCGCCGACGGAAAGATGGTTTCGCCGTCGTCGTTTCTGCGGAAGAGGGACTCCGCCACGCTGTTCAGACTGTCGCAGAACGGCGCTCAGAAAAAGTCGAAGCTCGTGCTGCCGCCGCCGCCGTTGCCGCCGTGCTGCGGCCCTCCGACGAAAGCCTGCGACAGCGGCAACACCGTCTCGCCGCTTGCCCCGGCCGTGGATTACAACGAAGTGGCCGCCACGGCCGCCGTCGTCGAGACGACGGAGAACAAGACTTCGTACTGCTACGGATGTAAGGTGAAGGTGATTGTCGGACACCTGTCGTTCTGCATGGCTGGTCACGGATGCTGTGGACAGTGTCTTCAGAGTCAGGTGAAGACACTCCTTGCCAGAGGAAAAAAGGTCAGTCATCTTGACTCATCTGTGTGGTCGGTTATTTCAAACACTTAACCGGTTTCTTAGTAATGTACTTTGTTATGGCGTACTTAGTGGTTGTGTAAAATTCAGCACGTTATATGATCCGAGTACGCTATATCCGATATATCCGATACTGTAGCGCATCACGCGGGACTGTACATTGCGGTACGCTATAACCGAGGATTGCTTATAACCAAGTCAATTATAACAAAGTCCTACTGTACACGTGCTCACGCTCGTGGCATGGATTGAAGTTGAAGGAAATGGTGGCAATGTTGACCTTTATTTGACATTTGACCTCTGTGACATATGACCTCTGTAAGCTTAACTGTACCACTTGAGAATGATCAATGGTTTTTTGTCCCCCTCCTGTGAAAACAGCGTTTGTTATTCCTGTTATTGTTACCTGGAAACGACCTTGGAATAGAAAATGGCGGCGTTGCTTGCAATGCTACCCTGTTATTGTGTACAACGTTGAGTTAGATCCTGCCTTAAGTCCTGCCTTTATGTCTCGTCTTGAATGTGACAACAACTGGATTTGACTGGATATGGAGAGATAGCTTCTATAGCGCCTCGAAGACGGTGGCACAGATGGATTGATGCGGACAGGAATTGCAGCACTCGAGGTTGCTGCAGCCTAGCGATGCTGCTGCTGCTGCTGCTGCTGCTGTAGGACGACACTGCCATTTTCTGAGCGGGGGTGGGGTGGGGTGGGTGGTGGCGTTCCCGAGAAGGGGAAATGAGGAAGGGAGGGTGGTAGAAGAGCGGAAGCCAGTGCATAGCGTCGACCAGTCTGTTTTTCAATCGTGCATGGCTCGTCTCAGAGCCCAAAGAGTGAACCAGACACCAGAGAGAGAGAGAGCGCGCACACACAGACACATACACACACACACCGAAGTGCCCGTCAGCACGAGGCCGATACGGCCCTCTGCTGGTCGGTCGGTCGGTCGGTCGGTCGGTGGTGCCCTGCCCAGTGCGGCTCGCGTCTTCTCTTCGTATCGAACCGTCGACCACAGGGTTCGTCGGCGCTACTATCGACGCCGCCGCCGCCGCACCGTCGACGGCGGGCGCGCAAAGGGTTAAATTTAGCAGCTACGTACTGTAAGCGGGCTGAGAAGAGACGAGACGAGGCGCCGGGTGGGCTGGGAGTGAGTGGAAGGGGGGCTGGGGTGTTTGGGGAGAGGGGACGGTGGAGGCGGATGTATTTGTCTATTATATCTTCGATCAGTCCTGTACAGATGGCGCTTGCCGGAATGGTGGTTGTTGGTCATTGACGTTTTTCGTGTGTCATTCCTCCGCCCCCTCTCCCACTCCCACTCCCCCCTCGCCCGCCCGTCCGCCACGAGAAGAATGTTCTCACGGTGTTTTTCGACCGAGCTGCTTCACATCAGGACCCGGGATTCGAGCCGCCGCCGCCGCGGCAGGGCAGACGAGACCCCGTAGCGGCGAGGAAATATTGTCCGTCAGAAGTGGGTCACGTAGGGGCGGGGCTAGCCGAAAGGGGCGGGGCTAGCCAAAGGGGGCGGGACCGGTGTGATTTTTGTGTTTGGTCTTGTATGCAGCGGGAGGGGGGTGGAGAGTGGAGTGTGGGTGGGTTGGGGAGGGTCGTCGCATGCATTTTATCCGGTTGTATTGTATTTGATTTGATCGTTAACTGAGCAGAGTTTACAAGATGGGTTGGTCGGGTCGGGTCGGGCCAGGCCAGGCCAGGCCAACGACCTTTCGATTGTGTTGATATTGAACGCACTGCAGCTGTGCTGACATAATGCGTTGTTAGGCTGTGCTCTTTACATTACTCTACATTACTCATTCTCTTCTATGTGTGGAGGCTGTGCATTTCTTACCAGCGGTTTCGCCATCACTAAGATGTGTCTGTGTGTGTGTGTCTGTGTGTTGTGTGTTTGTGTATGTCTGTGTTTGTGTCTGTGTGTGACCCAGCATGACCTTCCGGTTCCGGTGTCAAGGTCGCAATTTGTTGTTTAAGGCCATGATGTTATTATCACCACCACCAATTTTTCAACATTCACGGATTCTTCATCATGCACCATATATATATATATATATATATATATATATATATATATATATATATATATATATATATATTATTTATATTGTAGCACTTATTTATATTGTAGCATATTTATGTAGCGCTTGTAAAATAGTACCGTAGTAGCAGCTCGGGCACGTGACCTGATGCTAAAACTGCCGTGGCCGAACTGTAGTTATAATTCCAGACAGGGGTGGGGTGTCATCATTTGGACAGGGAATGTTTCCCTGCAAGAAAAGATTTTAAGTTTAGAGGTGTTTTTGGTTCATAGTTGTTCAGCCTTGTGATACCTTGTGTTTTTTTGGTGAGGTTTGTGTTGCACGGCAGGTGTTGCATCATCAGGTAGAATATTTGAATGGGGTGGGGAGGGGGTGTAATTTTTCTGACGTTCCTGATTACTGTTGAATATAATAATAAAAATAGTCAATTGTTTGAACAAAGAATTGCAATAATAATAATAATAATAATTCCCCTAATAATTTGGTGAAGTTTATTATAATTTAAAGCAGGTTTAGGAGTCATCAGTTTGAATATTTGAATGGGGTGCCCCCTATTGAGGGGGTGTGAAAGTTTTTGGGACCCTTCCTGAATGCTCTTGAATAACAACAAATGGTCGGCCCCCATGATTAAATAGTCAATTCATTGAACAAAGAATTGAGCCGCCATAATAATAATAATAATAATAATAATAAAATTGACAGACGTTGATAATAATTGTAGTTATTCACCTAGCTGGAATAATTTAAAAGCATTGACTGAAAGAACAGTAGAACTTCGGTTATATCTGTGTTCAACACCACTGAAGGATAAAGTTGACATATCCGTTGATCATTAACATAACTGTAACTATTCCATCCATTTTACATTGAAAAAATGCAGAAAGGGTTAACATTGACTGAAAGTAGCATTCAATAACTTCGTTATAACAAACTGGATTATAACCTCTACTTTGTTATAAAGTACAACAATCTACAGTTCTGTGTGAGATGCGCTACCATATTGGATGGTATTGGAAGGATAAAGTTGACAAGGAACAAGAGGAAATTATATTGTGCATTGGGCCACCATGATGTCTCTGCCTCTCAAGCACACTGTTTCTGCTTATCTCAGATTTCCATATCAGGACCTTATTACGTCTTTGATAAGGCCTCTGTGTTAACTAAGTCTGTCACCTCATATAATCATGGCGTAGTGCATTTTTTCTAGGTCACTTTTCAAGGTCAAATCGATAAGATTCTATTTGAGGGAAATGTGGATAACAGAGTTGACTTATTTGTACTTGACAAACTCTGCCTGTTTCCATTGATTTGACAGTTTTCACTGTTGTTTTCATTATTCACATTTAGTCAATCTCTGGCGTGTTATATCAACAGGATATCATGGTAGATAATCTGGGCACTTGTAGTGTATTGAGTTTTAAAGATGGTGGGTCTCAATACTTCTCGGGAGTAAAGTTCAAGCATCGGTATTCCAATCCTTTTCATTGTCTTTGCCAGACTAGGTTTTATTTACAGGGCTTCTGGATTGGTATCACTATCAAGGTTGATAGGGCTTGGGACTTATAGGAACTTATAGGTTGATAGGTCTTAGGGCTTGGTAAAGGTTGATTTTGTAAATCTTGTTCATATTGTAAACTATTCACATAGTTGAAAATCTAGAAGGTAGGAGCATTGACTGAAGTACAGTGTGATGCGCTACCATATTGATGGTACAGTGAAACCTACTTAATTGCATAGGTGCCTTGTAAGCCTTGCTTATGCAATTAACTGGGCTATGCGAATAACCGGGACGTCTGATAATTAATTGTATGCACAAAACACTGGTTCGGATTTTTATGTTGTTTTGCGATTATGCGGGTTATGCAATTAAGCGATATGCGATTAAGTGGGATCCACTGTATTGGATATAACATACCTCGGATATAACATATTGAATTTTACAGACCCACAAAGGCTGAACATATAAGGAAGTTCTAGCAGTTTTACTGTAAATACTTTTGACAGGGCCAGCCAACAATGACTGGTTTTTGGGCACAGCTGCTGAGATCTCAATAACTTACTCAGTGTAGGCACTAGGCAGCCCTTATGACCTGGTCTTAAAATCCATAAGGGTCATGCCTGTTTTATAACCTGCAGGCCATTCAGCAGTGTTGCTTGGCATTTTTCCGCCAGTGTCCGGTATTTTACTGCAGTCATTTCTTTATGAATATTGAAGTACTGACAGTGTATGTCCTGCGTTGGTCTTGTGCATTTCTGTCACGTGACAACTTGTAGGATTTTCATTGGCTGGAGGTCGGCTGTCGACTGATTACGTGCATGCTTTTAGCCTTGTAACACTACTCTCTGCGCTTCTGTTGACTGTAGTATGCATGTTTTTATGGGTAGGTAATTTATTTAAAGTACCCAAGCTCTTCAGTACTGAGGCACAGTCAGTCGGTTCTCATTAGTACCAGTGGCAGCCAGTTTAATAATCATGGCCTTGTGGCTGTTATTAACATTGTTATATTTATGCCACCCTATCATGTAAAATGTGAGGTGATAGAAATGGGTGGGGATGGAGGGGGCGGTTAGGAGGTTTGCAGTGGCTTTAAAGTTCACTTGGAAGTTGTGGAATGTAATATCAGTTTTGAAAATTCCTAGGTTTTGATTTATGCAGATCTATGTATATGAGCGATGGTAGATTTGTCAGAGCCCAATATGCAGTACATTGTTGATTGAACTGCTGTGCACTTTGGTTGCTGACTTTGATCGAATTGGCAATCAAAACACTTCTGAGATTTTTTCCAAATATTTCTCTAATGGGGGCGTCGACATACCAGACACTCTTGTCATTGTGAAATCCAATAGTAGAAACTGCATCAGAAGTCCAGCAGGGTTTCAAATCCAGGTCTTCATTCCTATAGCCACCACTTAAATGTTAGGTTTAGGCCTTTAGGAATTGTGCCAAGTAGAATTATTGTTAAAAATCCTAAGTTCCTGCTGCAGATTCTTCAAATTTTGTTGTTATTTTGAGTTCTTGCTATTGTGTGTTATATAACAAAGCATTTATATAGCAGATTTTATGAATTGGCACATTATAGAAGAACTATTACACATATTACAGTAAATATAAGTAAATAGTAAATACAATTTAAGACAGATGACTATTTTATAGCACTTCCAAGAATTTCAATACACCCATGACTCAATTAATATCAGGGTGGACTTCCCCCCCATACTGCCCATTTGACTGTACCCCAAATACTAGGAATGACCCCATATATTGTTTACGAATGAAGCATGTGAACCAGGACTTTTGCTGTGTTACCCACCCATGACTTTTCTTGCTTAGGCTGAATATTGTTGTAAGAATTACCTTGATTTGATTTCTGTTCTAGGGAACATTAAAATGTCGATATGTGGGCTGCAACAGTTTCTACCTGGTCTGTAAGTAATAAAAAATTTGTTTTAATGCTATAAATGAAGTTTTCAATATATTCAGATTGAAAGTAGTGTGGAAAGTTGTATTAACATGAAACCGAGTTGTGGCAGTTGTTTTTTTGCTTGGAAAAGTATACCCACATTATTTTTTGTTTTGCTGTGTCATTGTCAGTATAAATCTACACAATAGGGACATTATTATTATTAAAGGTGACTGTAATTATTGTCATACTGACATTTGCCGTGCAAATAATATAAATGTAAATATGGTATAATGTAATAACCTAATGTAAGGCTTGAAACAAGTGTTTGTATCTAGAATAATTCTACATAGCTTGATATGTGAAAGAATTTAAAATTGTAGTACAGTAGAACTCATTATAATTGATGCACTTGTAATGCATACTTGGCTAGGGTCCATTCATATAGTACGTACGCACTGAGAGGGAGGGGGTTTGATTTTGCATATGTACGGTGTGTGCAACGGAGAGGGGTTTGAAAATATGCCTTTTTGCATATGACCTTGGGAAAGCTGTTTACCCTTAACTGCTCTGCACTTAGATTCTTTACCTTGTGAAAGACTTATTGACAATCCTGCTAAATACATTAAAATGGAGTTCTACTGTATCTTTATGTTCATGAAAAGTTGTTTCGTTTTTGTAGCTCAGTTGCGCAACTCTCTTCCAGCAATGGTAGTTGAGATCTTGGAGGAAAAGCTCGATAGAGAGTACTGTGACAATGCGGCACGACTTATGATGCAGGACGTTGGAAAATCGTTACTCGAGGAAGAAACAGACGACAGGGCCGTCAAGGACTCCAAAGAAGAGCACATCTTACCTCCTGGATGGGAGCCCATGTCCCAATCAGAGGTTGGGTGGAATTTCAGTAGATACAAAGAGCTTTTAATAAATTGATTCTGTATTTGACTTTCACCCATTGAAGCGATTTGAGAATTCCAACCAAAAGCGTGTGTCAAATGTAGAAAGATTTGACTGTAGTAAACTACATTGATGCTTAAGTTTTTGTGGATATAAAATACAGTTGATATTTATGAAATCATTCCATGTGCTAATGGTACCAGGCATTGATTAATTTAAGCTGTACAGGAAGGTCTTGGATCAGTGACGTGGTAATTGTTTAAAAGCAAATGTTACCAATGTTTTCTTTGTCTTGAGTAGACAATATGGTATTATTTAGTTAGATTAGTTGATAAAATTACTTGATATAAATATTTCAGGTCTGGCAACTGAAGGGTAATAGGTTTGAATGTGACCCTAGCAACTGTGTAGCAATCTTGGGCAAGCTGTTCACCCTTAATTGCTCTGCACTTATGATGCTTTACCTTGTGAATGACTTAACAATGATGATAATAATGCTGTCACTGTTTTTATCTAGGAATATCGTTTAGTCGATGTGCTTCGTGGATCAGATGAATACAATTACATATCAGGGGCTTTCCATGTGACAATGAACAAACCAAGGGCTAACATTGTGAAAATTCAACGTGTCCAGAACACGATCCTTTGGGAATTTTACATGGTGTGAGTAATTTGTTAATTTCACAAGATGAATGTCTAGACTCTAGACAGAGAAAAAAAATTTTGTATGCAGATAAAAAATATGGCAGCTATCAAGTTTAAGGCTAAATTACAGTCAAGTCTCTTTAATGTTTGGTTTATTTTTTGGAAATCTGTACATTACTTGTTTATAGCAAGAAGAAACAGATGGAAAGGGACAATGGGAAGACTGTTCTCGAAAAAAGTCTTTTCCACGGCACACAGAGAAATGTTGTCGAGGCAATCTGTCGTACAAACTTTGATTGGAGGCTTTGTGGTGTCCATGGTACCATGTATGGTCAAGGTAACGCTTATAGATCTTGGCTGTTTTTGAGCCAAACCTCTTTCAATTTAGATTTGTAGGACATAGACCTTTACAGTAATTGATGACAACTCTTGTGGCCATTCTCATTTGTCTGATTTAAGCCATAGGTGATGTAATAATATAAAAACAGTGTAGTAATTACAATTATATTTACTAAAAGCTTAAACTGGCTGCATTAATAAACTGGGAGAACTTCAGGCCCTTAGGCAAGAATGTGAACTGGTTGCTTGGTCCTATTGAAACTGGCAAGAGCTTTTTCTGTGGCTGGTCCACAGAAAAAGCCCAGATTAAATTAAAAATCATAGTCAGTCTGCTGTTTCCCACTGGCCGACATTGGAAATGACCGGGTCTAACTGCATGTTTGTTTCATGTCCATCTAATTTTTCAGGGTCCTATTTTGCCAGAGATGCAAGCTATTCGCACGTCTACACAGATCAACCGAAAGGCTGCCACGCTGTCTCTATTCATCCTTCAAGCCAAATGATCTTCAATCCACCACCAAGTCATCACCAGATGACCAATGGACCGCCGGGCGCTGCAACAGCCCAGATCATCATACAACCATTTCCTGGAAGCAGTCATTCTGTCAGCATCGCTACTCTTCAGAGCTGCCGCTTTGCCCATCTACCCGTTGTCGGCAATACGACACATCTGCCGCACGGATCTTCGCTGCCGCCGCCCGTGGGACAGGGATCCGCGGCGTCGAACCCAGTTTCCGCTTTCACGTTTCCGTACTGGGTTGGAAATGGCGGCATACCTGGTTCGGTTGGTCCGGGGAAGGTTGGACGGAGCTCGAACGATGTCAACAGCAGTCTTACAGCAATGCCGCACATCCATACCATGTTTGTCGCAAGGGTGCTCGTGGGCGAGTGCACGCTAGGGAAGGCGGGCTATCGGAAGCCACCGCCAATCGACCCGTCTGCGCCGTACGGCCGCTGTTACGACGCCTGCGTGAATGACATGACAAACCCGACGATCTTTGTCATCTTCAATTCGGCGCAGTGTTACCCGGAGTACATCATCGAATACACGAACAGGGGCAAGGATTCGTAAGACATCTGCAGATACATGGCATCGAGGGGCAGGTACAAAAAAAGATCATGTGGTGTACTCGTCTGCAGAGGCCATTTTCCAAAGACAAAAGAAACTAAAATTTAGAGTTGTTTTTAAACTATTCCTTTGCTGGCTTCATATAAAAAGATGGGCTTGGATGTCAGTCATTGCTGAAGTAATTTCCTTGGATAATTCTGTCAAAATTTAATTCTATAAAGAATTATGAACCCTCTTTCATTTAGATAAAATAACAAACTGATGTCTTAAGGTTTAATATGCCATAATTATGATTTGAGCTCCATACTTTTAGGACTTAATTTTGTGATGTTTCTGTCTACTGTAATGATGATGTAAGCAAAAACAGGCTAATTTTTAAAATAACCAACCATTCCGTAAATGTAGTGAGAAATGTTACAACATCCAACTCTGTGTACCTGCATGGAGTTTTCTATAATACTTGCACTGGCACTTTGGTTTTAATCTGGACACGGCATCAGTTATCTTGGTTTTAGAGTTATATTTCCACTTGCTTGGCAAAAATGTTTGGCACTTTCAAACATTGTGCGTCTGCACTTTAATTTTCTATAGTGGTTTTAGCTGTGTTGGGATCTAAATTTGGCATACAATTTGTTGTTATTTGTGCATGTCAACAGTAAAATTCTAATAGGATAATTAAAAGTAATTTGGTTATAAGGTTATAGATGCCTAAGCTACTGTTCTAAGAAATAAAATGTCAGGTTGCTTTTTTTGAGTTGATTAAACTGGTCAACGGGAAATATCCTAATCATTATGGGGTAACAAATTTGATGGTCTATTAAAAATGTGTGTCACTTGAAGTAACTGGCTAGCTCTAAACAGCCTACCTGAATATGGAATTTTTAAATACATAAACACTACCGGTACAGAGTAACATTGTAATTGCAATAACCATCAATCAGAAGTAGACAATTATTACAAATTCCTCTGCCAGAGCTACACAAATCAACTTATTGACATACTGTAACAGTGTGTTCAGTGAGCATAAAATACTGTATTGTGCTTAAATCATGCAGTCTGTTCAGCTGATTTTGATACTGTACATGTCAAATTCTTATCCCAGGACACTGTGGACGGGGGAACTGCCCCCACTGCTGAGGTTACCAACCAAACATTGTACTGTTCTTGTTTTGACAACAAATATGTTAGCTTCAAGAGTTTTTTTCACAACCAGTCATATGTAAATATCAATTCTGTTGACTTGTCCTTGCATAAGTTTACCCCAACTGCACAGTTAATCACCCAGGTAATGAATATAGAGTACTTGTTCACGCGAACATGCATACAATCAAACAAGTATCCAGTCGCAGTGAGTACAAGATTGAATTCCAGGGTTTGATCTTTTTCCTGTGTAGAAGCAGTGCGAAAAATGTACTGCTACATGAGAACATACTTACCTCAACAAGTAAAGGCAAAATGCTTATTATGAAAAAAAAACATTAACATCCAGGAACACAAACAATGTTGAACTTGAGTGAAACACACAGAAATCAAACAAGACAATATTTTATTAAGAAGATGCCTGATAAAAGTAATACAAAAGTTTGCAAATAGCCTTTTATTTTATAATTTATTTCGTAGTAATCGATCAGCTTAGTAATACCTGATAATGAATTTATCTAGTTTTATAGGCCACTTCTCCGGCGGTGCCAAGCATCCTGGGCAAAGTTGTAGTCGCCGTTATTTGCTGTAAAAACAAGGAGCAGGGCAGGGCAAACAGTGCATCAAACACTAAACTCTATACTCCTATACTTATCTTCGAGAATAAAACAGAACAACATCCTGAAAAGATTTTCCGCAGCTCACTGATAATTTTTTATCATACGGCTGCGGCGTCGTGACGACTTCAGGCATATACAGTACATACTGCATTCGAAATGGGCAGAATTCATCATTGCAACATGAAATTCAAACATCAAATGAATATCAGCCTCTGTGAAAAGCAAAACAAAAAACACAAGACAGTGACAACTGCAGATAACCAAATTCAAACACTCTTGGCCGACTTGTTGTGTATGGCCAAAAAAAAGTATACAGCACCATTCACCCATGATTTAAATTCAATATACACAGACAACATTGGTGTAAAAAAATGGGGGCCCAATCGGATTCATATACCTTCCCCTTTTCCCTATGGTAGCTTCTCTAAAAGTGGCAGGGTCTCGAGCCTAGAGGCAGAATAGAGATTTACACCTATGCTAGCAGCAATAAAGTTGCCATGGAATAAGATGTTACTAAAATCAAGATGGTAAATACCATCCTTCCACCTGAAACCATCATGTCAATATAAAAGTCTGAGCAGGGTTTAATCTAGGCCGTTTCCGGGGTGGGGGGAATTTCCGTCTTCCCTCCGGAAATTTTGGCATACTACATCAACTAACAGCAGCCCCCTAGCTGACTTCCCCCCAGCCTTGTCAGTTCCCCTCCCACCCAGGAGTCCAGGAGTATAGATTAGACAGAGTGTGAGAATACAAGATGGGCATTCCAGTCAACTAATAAGATGACCACGTGACCCAATTGTAACATCAAACAAAAATACTCGAGCAGAAAGCAACACTAAGAGATGGCATGGTCAGGCGGAACGGTCCAGAAAAGCGAAGGCAGAGACTGTAACCAGTTTGAAACGGAACGCTAAAAAGATACGACTTACCCTACAGAATGCATTCTACTACGTGCAGTAGCTGCTACTGCTGTTGGTGTGACGACTGCTGTGAGGCCTGGAGAATGGCGGCCGCGTGCTGGTGCATACCCTGCTGGCGATAGTATTCGGCCCACGCAAGGCTGTAGTCTGGTTGCCCGGTCTGTGGATTGACAGCTGAATAGAACAATAAAAAAACATCTATAAAACTTGGCTAAAAACAGCTTAGCCCACAGAAACAGTAGAAAACTAATAAGTCAATTACTTGTGTTCTGAAGATAAATAGTTAATAACACACAATGTGTAACCAATGTGACAAAAGTGTCTTGAGGGTACAGGGTGGTGCAAAAAAAACCGGACTATATTAATATGCAAACCTAAATGTGACTAGTCCGGGGTTTTTTTTTGCGCCATCCTGTACATGCCCGGGTTAAAAATCACACCTAAGCTCAATTGAATTAACAAAGCAAAAAACAAACACAATTCTTCTACTCAACCACTAATGACCCAATTACAGTATTAAAATTCAACCATTCCATTTCAACTTACCCACCATAGACTGTCATATCTGGTTGTCCAGTCCAACATTCTGGATTTTTAATAGCATCGGCTGATGCTATTATGCATTAATAATCGGCGCTATAGAAGTTATTAGACCGTATAACAGCCGGTCATGTATAGCATTCAGGAAATGAAAATGGGGTCGTGTACAGTACATAAAAAAGTGCAGAGCGCAAATGCGTGCGATAAAACGCAGCCCACCCGAACACAGGCACTTACATGGCTGAGGCTGGGCCGCAGGAGACGCGGCGCTCAAAGCAGACGGAGCAGAATACGGGGCCGGTTGTTGCTGCTGGGGCTGCTGCTGCTGCTGCTGTTGAACGGGTGGCTGGACTGGCTGCGTTCCTCCCTGGTTGTAGTATTGCGAGTAGTACGCGGCCCAAGCGGCGGCATTCGGGTCGGCCCGGGTTTATCTGCGGACAGACGCAAGCGGCAACACATCTAGAACTACTTCGTACGTCGAGGTAAACAATATTGGCACAGCGCAATCCATACGGTGCAAACATTCTTGAAAATATCCAACGACACGATACCAAGAATTATGACAACAAACTCACAGCAGTTGACTACAGGGTGACGCAAAAACCGGACTACTCTAAATGCCAAACCTGATGTGACTAGTCCAGTTTTTCTGCACCACCCTGTATTACTGCTTGACAATATCAAAATCATTTTATTTGGTATCAGTGTAAAAAAATCACAAACAGATGAAAACTATCAGATTCATGTATGGAAAAAAATATGTGGTTAATATTTAATTCAAAAGTGAGTACAAATACAGTAATTAAAGCAAAACCTAGGATACATTACATACTGGTAACAAAGAATTACAATACTAGGAGAAGAGAAAAAAATCCTTGTTCAAAGCCTGCTTTCCCAATGATCTGCTCAAAATAAGACAGGTGATGGTGCTAAAAAAAGGCATACGAGTCTTTAGCATAAGTTTTCATTGATACACAAATAGATCCTAAGTATTTTGCCTTCACAGATTTTGAGGAACTACATACTTGGATCAGCCTGGGCAGGCTGGTTGTAGTAGGGCTGCTGGTAGGCTGGCATACTACCCGGCCACTGCTGGCCGTAGTTTGAGGGCTGTGGAGCCATTCCCTGTGGCGGCTGGCCCGGCTGCATTCCGTATGGACCCATTGACTGCGGGGGCTGTTGGGGTGGCATCATCGGCTGGCGAGGCGGTCCACCCTGTGGACTGGAAGAACAAACATAGTATTTTTCTTTTGGATAAATCCATGCCTTACAAAGCACAGTTCAGTTAAAATAAGCAAAATTGGCACACCAGAACAAGTGCGTAATAACATAGCTGTAGTGCTATAAAAATTTATACGATTATACAAACTCCCTTAATTCTATTCGGTAAATTTTAACGGATACAAACTTTGGTGGACTGTAGGGACTTCCACCCATCGGAGGGCCTCCCATTGGTGGACCGCCCATTCCTCCAGGATGCCCCGGTGGTCCATGAAAGCCTTGGTCATGAGCAGGAGCCTAAACAAATTCACAACAGTTGACATAAACAATTGAAAACCTTTGCAGTATCCAAAGTTTAACCCTTTTTCCATGTAAGGTCGATGCTTCAGCTCCATAACCTATACGTTATACGCATTGTCGGGTTCAAAAGGTTAAATTTACCCGGATAAAATAACTAGGACTGCAGATGAGTGACCCACATTTGCAAAAACAAAAGTACAGTCAAAACTGAATTTATAATATAATATTCAACAGGCTGCTAAAGCATGAAATCAGAGGCACTTTGGTGAAAAACAAGTAAATACTGTATAATTTCCATTAAAAGTACTTAGTGGGTCTGTAAAATTTAGTACAATGCATCACATGGGGCCATACATTGTGGTGCGCTACGACTGAGTACCTATACATTGCAACCGAGTGCGTTATGTCCCACGATACTCACCAAACCCGCCTTTTCGCGGATAAGGCGGATTGCCGCGTCAGTCTGGGCAGGTGAGCCTTGAATACGGAAGAGCTTTTCGTGCGGATTGTGCGACGGCTCGCGCACCAGTTCAACGCGCGCACCGGATATGCGGTTGATTTCCCGGATAGTCTCGCCGCCTGGAAACAAAAGAAACATCTTGCATGTTTGACCATTTCAAAATCCAGATACAGCTCAAATGCTGTATAAAAATGTTATTCATACACAGCTTCACATTAAAAATCCAACCATAAAATAATAATAATAATTATAATATAAACTACAGGATAAACAAAACCAAATTCAAGGTGGGTTTGCTATGTACTGCAAATATGAAGAAAGAAAGAGGGCATGTACCTTTTCCAATAATAATAATAATAATAATAATAATAATAATAATAATAATAATAATAATAAAACAACAATAATAACAATATAAACTACAGGGTAAACAAAACCAAATTCAAAGTGGGTTTTTCATGTACTGCAAATATGAAGAAAGAAAAAGGCAAGTACCTTTTCCAATAACAAGGCCACACTTGTCTGCTGGAATGGGATAGGTGGAGCCCCCCTGGAATTGATTTGTGGAACCATGGTGATCTCTTCCAGAGTCCCAGTTGCCACCGTACGCACCGTAACTTTTACCACCGTCATTTTGCCTCTGTCAAAACAAAAACATAATAAACAGACATATATATTATTTCATATTTTATTATTATAATATACATATATATATATAAAGGATTTCACTAAAACAGAACATGATTTGAAATTAGTTTCATATATGAACTTGGCAAATGGATGGAAGATGACTTAAAAGCAACATAAGACAACTAAACAAAGAGGGAAGACACACACACACACACAGTACACCTAAGAGGTGGGTTAATTCTGAGAACATTGAAAAGCAATTAATAAACATCTGCCCATACAGTCAAATTCAATTAATATCACACTCAGACTAATCAAAACACATGCTAAACCAAACAATTGGTATAGAAATTATAAATGTCACATGTGCGAGAACAAACGGAGTTATAATCTTCAGTAGAATCAATTTGAAAATTGCAGGTGCTTCGATCGTCATGGGATTAACAGATCCCAACGGAAATGACATTATTTACGAGCTTAGCAGCGCCACTCGCTGCTCCCCACAAGAACCCCTTTTCTTTCGAAACAAAATCCGTACACCAGAACTGATGTCCACCGCTGTATATCAGAAACGTACCGGCCCCCCATCTCCAACGATATCTTGGATCATCGCAACAGCTCTGGTCCTGCCCTCCTCGGTCCCGGTGATCGAACAGACACGCGTCGGTCCACCGTTATCGTCATACTTGAAATGGACCCGCGTTCCCGTTTCGTCCTGGATCGTCCTCGCAACATCCCCTCCCTTACCCACGACTAGCTTGATCAAGGCCCGGGGAATGGGAATCTAAAATAACCAGAGAAACGACAAAGCACAAGATGGCGCTGCCGAGCCGAGCAGCCGCCGCCGACGAAAGACCGAAACGGCGACCGACGTCGCGTCGTAGACAGGTAAATAATGGCCGTTGGCATGGCAACACGGCGCAACTAACCTCTACGTTGCCTTTTCCTCCGGGTCCTCCTCTGATGAATCCGGTCTGGAAACACAGAAAATGCAACGAAATAATAGTAAACAACATCACAATAATATTCTCATCGACATCACAGTCAATGGCAAGAAGGATCAACCACAAGAATGTTTAAGTACAGACATGTCTAGATGAAGCTCTGTTTTAAAATACGTTATAAAACCCCAAGTGGCAGCCTCATATTCCCGAAGGAGGTAATTCAACTGTGCACATACCTGAAGGTCTTTTTCTGCCAACATGTCGAGAATCATGTCCCGCGCTCTCTGAAATATCAACAGAAATCTCCCTTCACCACAGAATCAACTACGAATTCACTGAGAAGGAGGAGAAAAAGCCATAACAAAACTGCATTACCACTTTGCCATTAACCCCTTTAAAGAGGACCCCCAAATATATCCTTCCACTTTACATTTTGTTACAGTTAAATGCACGGTAAAGGGGTTAACTACCACCAAGTACCTCAAATCAACATCAATCAATCAATCAATCAATCAATCAATCAATCAGTTTCAACATGAACGTCACGAGAGCATCGACATGCCAATATATTAGAACAAAGATAGAAATCAAGACAAACTCCAACCTGACAGCTTTCCTTGTCTCCTGTTATTCGAACCGGTTTGTCGTGTGAGGTTGGTGCATTAGAGTCCTGGATGACTACTATCTTAACATTTGCCCGGTCCTACAAAAACGCGACCAAAACGCCTGAAGACCAAACCAAAGACTAAGTCACAAATGTTCCCTGTATGTATGTACAACTAACCACAATGCACCCCCGCCCCAATATCAAATCCAGAACATGATGCCCCAAGACCGGCCCAATTGGCATCCATCCCACCCACATGAGGTGCTTTCCTGTTGCCATCTGCACAGGTAGAGAGGTTAACAACTTACCCAAGGTCTCGACACAGCCGCTAGGGTCAGATTCAAACCTGCTACCCTGCAATTACATGGCAAAGAATCCTACCACTACTCCACTACATTCTCCTATACAGTATTTTATCCAGACTCCAAGCCTTTGGGGGGAAATTGAGGCTTTGGGGGAGGGATCGACTTGGTTGGAGAAGAAAAGACACAGTTCAATGCAAAATTTGTGTAAGTGCTGAGATTTTTGAGGTTTAGGGGTGAGGGGGGGGGGAATCTCCTCTCCTAACAGGCCTGTATAAAAAACTGCTCCTATATGACATTAACAGTTGTGTGTGGCTCAGAATAGCGTATACGTTTATAATCAGCAGAAATCATTGCACGTTGAGATCTCCTCATTGCCACAGAAACAATTTGTTCAGCTTTAAATTAAAATGAGAAGCAAGAGAAAAAAGAGCAAAAAACACACAAAAGAAAGGTAAAATATTACCTCACTTGATGTACCATACCCCTGTGCTAGAATTTCCATCGGCAAATAAAATACAACACGATCGTACGATACAAAACCACGTGCAATCTGCTAAAAGTGCGCAAAAGATGCAGCTTGCACTAGTAGAAGTATGCTATTCTACTGCATAGCATTTCTTGCATTGCAAAAAATCAAACAGTTTTGAAAATTGAACTGTTAGCCAGTTAACCAACCTGAAGTTGGCGAATCATTTCTCCGCCTTTCCCGATGATGAGACCAACCTTGGACCCGGGTACCATGAGCTCTACCAGGCCTTCTTGACTGTTGGAAGGTATTCCCTGGGTTTTGTTAATCACCCGTGAAATGGCTTCTTTTGCTTTCCTATAAAACAGAACAGCATTCCAGAGCTTAACCTCTGCTTAATGCCACATAGCTAGACAAAGTCCCTTTAATATGACATTAATCCAATTTGACTGTAAACTACAAATTGTATTATGACAACAAAATGGAGATTTGCTCTGGTTCAAATTCAGATTTCCAGACCCAAATATAACTTTCTCATTCTATAAACTACAGTAGAACTTAAATATAACGTGCTTAGCTCATCTGTACAATTTAGAACATTATATCCACGGTAGGTTATATCCAGTACCATCCAATACGGTAGTGCATCACAGAGGACTGTAAACTGCGTGATTTTATAGCCAAGTATATGTTATAACCGAGTGCATTATAATGAGATTACACTGTATACAGAAAACAATGACAGGCGTTACTTAAGAGGATACAAAAAGTAAACAAACGTACACAATGGCTGCTGCTGTTCCAGTCAATGTACAATGTCTCTCCGGTTGTCCACCGCTATCTAAAATATGACAAAACAAAAACAACAATAACTAATAAATAAAGACAAAATCAACTGATTCTTAACCCCTTTCTGCCCATTTCTTTCTAACATAATGTAAAATGGACGCACATATGAGCATTGAGCAGTAAATGGTTAATTCAGAAGTGAACAGTCATTCGGTTGGGAATGCCAAAAACATATCATCGGCCACGTATTGCTTACAAGCAAATTTGACAAAATAAAACTGCATAAAATATTCTGGCTCAGAATAGCGTATATGAATAAGAATCATTATGATTCAGAGCATCTGATTTCCTCATAGCCAAAAATATTTGCATTTACAAACAACACGCATATCAAGTTTCAATTGCTAAAACTGCTTATAACAAGATTTCAACTACAGCTATACACTAAGCAGTGCACTTGAGATATAAGATAACATATCAAACTGTAGAATGCTGTAGAATGAAAGCGGAGAAGGCAGAAGAATACATGCAAATACAATATACAGTCAAACTAAGCTATTGTCACAATCAAAGGATGATTCAAACCGTGAGAAACTACAAAAGTTGGCAATAAAATTTGCTGAATAGTGCATGTTAACCTATTACTGCAAATAACAGTAATATTTGACTAATGTTATGTTTAAAATATAGTTGAAACTGAGCAACAATAAACAAGAACTCCACTACACAACTGCAACCCCAATAATAAATTATTAAACGTTAATGGAAACACGATGTCAAAGGATAACACTATGCGGGTTTGACTGTCCACAAATGTCTTCATCATTCTATGAATTTAAAGCATCATTTCTACACAGCAGCTATTTCATTTCTCGAAATATCGTGGAAAGCTAACAGAGCCTCTATGTTTTTTAAAGGTAGCATATAACCTGGAGCAAACTGTATCCGGCATTCTGTTTCACTTTGTATGGCTGCTATTTGTTCCCCACCCTTTCCAATCACTAAAACAACCAAACGTATATCCATACATACACACACAACAACCAAACATATATCTAGACATACATACACACAAACATTATCTCATCACAACAACCAGTCATTTATCTAAGTCATTGTCATTATTGACCTTGCAATGATGGAAAAGTATACAATAATACACACAAAATCATGCTATACTGTAAAAGGGTGGCTCAGAATAGCATATAACTGTAAAAGGGTGGCTCAGAATAGCATATAACTGTAAAAGGGTGGCTCAGAATAGCGTATAACTGTAAAAGAGTGGCTCAGAATAGCGTATAACTGTAAGAGGGTGGCTCAGAATAGCGTATACACAATTATGTCATTGAATTTCATCAATGCATTTTCCTCACAGCCACCGGGAGAATCATTACAACCAAAAAAAAAACTGTTAACTGCAGTAAATCATTGCCAAAGAGAGGAACATTTCATATCAACGCCAATAAAAATATCAAAATTGAAACTAATTTATTCGTTCACGATCTTAGCCAATTTCTTTCCCTCAAGCTGAAATAAGCTAATCTTAGAACAGCAGGGGAATGGAAATAAAACAATAATATGCATGCAACAGTTTGCATCAGAAGAGCATATACATGTACATTTCATATTCAATCATACTGTTTCCCCATTGCCAAAAAAATGAAAATGAGTTCAAGATTCAAAATTTCCATCTATGAATCGGATTATTGTGCAAAAATTGATACATGAACATACTATAAAATTAACTGCAAAAGTGTTTCAATTGGTAGCCACACCACAAAATATACAAACAAAATGCTAAGCAAAAATAATTATGGCAGTTTTTCCACCAAAGCTTTTAATCACAAATCATCTTAACTTGTGGCTCAGACATGTGTACGCAAATTTCACATCACAAATGCATCAGTGCTACACTGACATCATCACGGCCACATCGGAAACAAAACGCGTCCATCTTAAAGCACTGCACAAGACAGGCGGTAAAATATGACCGCGCCAATTTCTTCGGTACTTACACAGGCCAACCATGCGGTCAGGAACGTACAGGGTTTCCGATGTCTGAGGTCCCATGCCGGGAACTCCAAACAGGTCGGCACTGTCCGGAGAAGACGCCTGACCGGAGCTTTGGATACCGAGTTTGGCGTTTATCTGGGATGCTGCAGCTGCTGCCGCCTGTGCAGCCTGAAGAGCCCTGTGCAAGAAAGGATGCTCATAAAAAGTTTCAAAACTTTGAAATTCAGAAACCATCTGTAATATTTACACACACATAAAACTAGCTCTCTCTCTCTGTCTCTCCCTCTCTCTCTCTCTCTCTCACACACACACACACACACACACACACACACATCAGGGGAACCCAACCACTTCTTACCTCTCATTCGGTCCAAAGGAAACTAAAGCTCCTGCTTTTTATCAAGTGACCCACCCCCAAAGCTGGGAGCATCTCCGAGTCTCCAAGTAGAAATAAATAAGGGCGGTTCTACATAAATCTTACATCAGGTTTTCAAGATACAGCTTTACTTTACATTAAGCAAGAAATGTCTTAACGAAGACAAATTAAACTAGGAGAAACTTATCAATTTTATCAGAAGTCCAATCAAAGACTGATAAACAAGGTAATAAATCTATGCATTCCAGAATTTTCCAAACACCCTATAAAACACTTTGACCAATTTGAATAATACCTCTGCTGGTCGGTCATACCCTTTGCACCGCCATCGAGATCTAAAAATAGCAAAACAAGAACGAAGTAATAATAACTAATGCCTACAATAACATTAGAATTATATATGCATGTATCTATGGTATTCCTGCTACCTGCGGTAAGGATATTCTACTACTCAGCATCACGTTCAAAAAACTTCTCAAATTGCAAAATGCAAAGCAATTTGGCATTAAACAAACAGAAGTGGAATACATGGAAATGAATATAAAATATCTTAGGACGTCAAATCAGAATTTGCATTAAATCCTGTAACAAGCAGATCTAACATCTCCTATCAGCAAAATCATAGGCCTACACCAATAACTGCTTTTGTATATAGTGCCTCCAAGTAGAAATAGAAGAGGTGCTACACAAATGTCACATCACATTATAAACATATTACAATACATTACATGATCAGAAATGATAATAGTAAAATGTAAACGACGAATAGCCTACGGTCGCTAAATGTCGCCATCTTCTTAGCATCTGGCTGTAAATCTGAAATCAGGAAAAAAAGCCGACATTCAGTGGGCAATCAGCCAAGTCAGTGCAGACTAGCTCCTGTATTTTCAACTAATGAAAACCAGAATTGCCACATTTAGACTGCAATTATTAATAATTAATTAATAATTATGTACCCGAGTTTACTTTCTCTTACTCATTACCTCAATTCTATCCAACAGAAGTATTCTCCTCATTATAAAAATACTATAATCTGCCTTAGGCCTAATAAGATAAGGATAGCAACAACCTA